>NW_021028362.1:701408-715644 GCF_004153795.1 Camellia sinensis | reverse complement strand
GCTGGCACCCCACACAAGTGTCAACCAATACCTATAGAATAATCAACGGCGTTCACGAATTGAACAATCGCTAGGCACCAACTTGGGTCTAGCCGAGATATTAAGGCAAACACAATGGGCCATACCGGGGACGGTTTGCTTATTACTTGAAGATCAGACCGGGCAAGGAAAAAATGTGACCGGCACCCCGAATAAAGACTTCACGACGATGATTTTTTCTGGGTGTCGGGCAATTACGAAAACAGCCGAGGTGCCGGGCTGGTTCATAAACAAGGACTTCAGTTCTCATGTAAGCCACTCAAAACTTGCTCGGTTAGCTTAATTCTTTACTTTGTAACTAACCGGTTTCCTGTTCTTTTGCAGCAATCCAACCCTGCAAGCCAACTATCAATTCCCCAACGTCGAAGCAATTCGGACGCGTGCTTAGGTACCGTCACCGGATTGCAACGATTTACTTGGCTATACACCGACCTACAGGTATTCTGCTCCACGCCGGAGTAGAGTAACTGACTTCCTTCGCGCTCCTTCGCCGCCTCCAGATCCTTCCCTTCCTGACGTCCCCTCATTCGCCTGACCGAGGAACAAGAAATGGCCAAGCGCAGCAGAATCAAGAACCTGCTCATCGCCACCATCCGCCGAGGTGCCGAGCGTAGTAACTCGGTCACCAGCCGCCGGTCAATCCAGTGGCGCTGTGGTCGCCCTTGCCACTCAATCCGCTGGGCAATCCAGCCGAGAACCCTCTGCACGACGTGTCGGAAAAAGAGCTCGGGCAGACCCATCCGCCGAGCAGTCATCCGAGCTTACCACCGAGCACTCCAAAGACGCCCCCGCCCCAGTGCCTGGCCTGGCGCTCGCATTGAAGCACCGAGGTCAGATATCCCGGCGACGGCTTTCGATCAAGGCGGATGAAAGAGCATCTTGCTCGTCCTTCGATCTGTCCAAAGCCCTGCTACTACGAGCGACAGTGGCGGCAGCGACCACGTCGCCCTGACACTCGGCTTGGTCAAATCGTCGGTGAAGTCTATGACCGGTAAAGTCGATTTTCCTTTTTTTAAAATTTCACAAGTGTTTTGCTCGGTTCCTTTTTGCTCGGTCTCTATCTAAATCAACGTTGCTTTTGTTTTGCAGGCCATTCACAAAACAACACCTGGTCTTGGAGGCGTATCCACAGACTTAGGCAGAAAGCCAACGACACACCAGCCAGTTGAAAGCCTTCAAGCCGAGCTCGGCCGGGCTAAAGTCTTCTCTTGAGATGGCAACTCGACAATAACAGACTGCTCGGCCAAGCTGGATGCAGCCGAGAAAAAACAAAATTGAGCTCCAGACCGAGGGTGGATACCCTGAGAAATCGAAGAGAAAAGCTTGCCGGGCTGCAAACACCGCCGGCTTTAACGAGGGCCGAGGAGACGCTACAAGAAGCAAGTCTTTGGCAAAACAAGAATCTACTTCAAAGCAGGCTGGAAGTCTGCCTGACTGCGAACACCTCGGCCAAGGCTCGACACCGACGATTTGCCAAACCCTCCCTCCAGCTTCGCTACTGGTCTACCTTGTGCCTACGCAAACGACGATATTCGCGCTCTGCAAGCGGGAGGCCAGGAAGGACTGAAAATGGAGGTGATGACACAGATTCTGAGGCAGAGGAGGCGAGGTGCAAGAGCAGCCGGCATGTGAGCCCGTGCCCAAAAAAAAAAAAAAAAATAGACAGTCAGTCCAACCATCAACCTGATGCTGGCGAGGACGATGGTTCACCAATCTCTCCCCCTAGTTTGTCTGTTCTCTTGTTCTTTTTTGTAGTTTTGCTTCCATCTTTTGATGTAACCGGGCTTTGTCCCCACCTTTTTGTAATGATTTTATTTTCAATGAGAAACTCAAATTTTTTCTAGTGTTTGCACGTATAACTCATCGTTTGAACAAACACTTGTCGACCGGAATCCATAAAACACGCGAAGCACTTCAGCTAACAAAACAATTCAGTAACCGAATAACCATCTCGGTTGTAAACAAGTTGAACCAAATCAACACTTCACCGGATTAGATCATCTCGGTGGAATCCTTAAGTTGACCACAACACCAACTCTTCCAACCGGGTACATCAGCTCGGTTGGGAATGCGAGTGGACAGACTCCAACTTTCCAAACCGGAGAGTACATCATCTCGGTTGGAATGCGAAGTTGGACAAGACACCAACTCTTCCAACCTGGAGTACATCATCTCGGTTTGTAATGCGAAGTGACAAGACACCAACTCTTCAACCGGAGTACATCATCTCGGTGGGAATTGCGAAGTTGGAACAAAACACCCAACTCTTCCATCGGATACATCTCACGGTCCGTACATTTAAAACAAACAGTCCAAGTGCTAAAGCAAAATTACTGTCCATATAATTGACAAAAAGAATTACATGCTGTGTGCAAGCCAAAAAATTTGCTTTGCACCAAGACAAGAAAGCAGAAGCTTAAAAATAAATTACAGTTTCAAGTAGGCCGCATTCCATGGCCGGGGTATTGCTCTTCCCTCATAAACCTCCAATGGTACAGCCCCTTGCCCGCCAGACCAGTGATCTTGTAGGCGTCCTTCCCAATTTTGCCCCCTAGTTTGCCTTCTCCTGGCACCAGGGTGTTTGCCCATATCTTCCTAAACCCAATCACCAACTTTTGAACGGTTGGGGTGACCGTCTTTATTACTTCTTGAGAGTACTGTTGGTAGGCGGCCACATGGATGAGGGGCCTTTCTCCCGATTGCTCGTCCACTAGGGCCAGCTCCAAGGCAATAGCCTCGGTGTCAGCTCGGGCTCAAAAAACTTATTTTTTTTTTTCGGCTTCTGAGGGTGGCATTCAACTCCAAGTGGTATTGACCGCCTCCATGCCGTAAGCCAAAGCAATGGATTTCCCGGTTGTGGAACGTCGCGGGTTGTCGGTATCCCAAAAGGACGCTAGGTAATCCTCAGCCCATGCCCTTGGCCTTTCCAGGCCGTTCTCAACCCATCCAGTATTAGTCTTGTTCTATGCTTCGGCTGACCATTGGACTGCGGGTAAGCCAGGGTGGAGTTGTTAGAATTCTACCTTCAAATCTTCCACAAAATCCTCAATAGGCGACCGTAAACTGGGTGCCATTGTCAGAGATCAAAATCTTGGGACGCCAAACCGCAGTGACCACGTTCTGCCAGACAAACTGCTATTCACGTCTTTCTCTTTAATGGTTGCCCAAGGGCTAGCTTCAACCCACTTTGTGAAGTAATCTGTGAGGCCGCGATGAGAATTTTCGGTTGCCCGGTTGCTGTTGGCAAGTGTCCCATATATCTAGCCCCAGCATGGCAGAAGGGCCAAGGACTGGTGAGGGAAGGGAAGAAGTTCCCCTGCAGGCTGGTGGATCGGATGGGCGGAATTTCTAGCATTTTTCGCACTTGCGGACTTATTTTTGTACGTCGGCCTGCATGCACGCCCGGTGCGGCGAAGGAACTCGGTTATAAGAGGGTTGAGCGGAAATCGGAGTCCCCCTTCGACGATTGAGAGCACGGTGAAGGGGCATTGGTCATGTCTGCCCCAAGGTGTGGTCTCCTCTTCAGCCAGTTCGAGATGAACATCGGCCGGGATGCCGTAATCTTCTCTGAAAGCAGCTAGCGCGGACGGAGTATCCACTAGGAAGCGGAATTTCCTCATTTGTGGCCGGCTTAGTGTATCCCGGCTGAGGGGTTTGGCACTGGTTATTGGACGCTGCTCGGTCCTGAGAGCCTCAGGAATGACAGTGGTCCCCTTGGACTCTGCAGGAAAAGAATGGCAAGTGTTAAGTGTGAGCGCGGTTGCGCAAAAGGAGCTGGATTTTAGCTCGGTCATTTAGAGTGCCAAACCACCTCGGTTGTCTAATTCTATCTAAGGAGCCCGGTCGCCCAAGCAGACCAGATGTTAGCCCGGTTGAGCGACCAAGTCCTTTTGTTATCTCGGTTTTTGCTGGGGTCGAGGCAAACTTGTTATTTGCTCGGTTGGACTGGTTTTTTGGATCAAAAGAGGACCAGGAGCCCGGTTCACCCCAGTTTTTCAGTGTTCTTCATGAAGATGAAGAACACCAAGAACAATGGGAGGTTAGGTGCGGATTCTACGACCTATGCCCTAATAGCTATGTTTTTGTGCCCTAATGTGTGTATTATGAAAGAAAACAGCAACTTAAGAAGGAATGAAGATTTTACCTATGAAGGGCTCGAGCTGTCCTTCCAAGCACGAAGAATGGCAGTCGAGATAGAAGAGATGGCTCGAGCTTTGGATCGTCAGGTAGTAGAAAGGCAGTAGGAAGAAATGGCGTTAGGAGGTCGTGCATATGTAAGAACGAAAGGCCGCCAAAATTCAAAACTCTGGCACGGACGGCGGGTTGGCTGCCCGATGACCAATGGCAGCCCGCCACGTGTCCCTATTTATGGCAATACCAGTACTGAAGCGACGGGTTAAAAAGTCGAAGAGCCAATCGAGCTACTTCCGAAGAAGAGGGCGTCATCCGTGGCGGATAACCAGGCAAGTTTGCGGCCAGTTTGTTAACCAGTCCGGTTGCCTTCTGGCCTCTTGGAGACCGGAGAAGTGTTATCTCGGTCGAAGAGAATAATCCCAGTCACGCTTTCGCGGATGGAAGTAAGGGGCAATTGAGAGGGTGATTTATGATCAGGAGTTGGGCCGAGGTAACGACCGAGCAGATTGAGAGCCCAACGGTGCATGGGGCCGAGATGATTGACCATCCACCAAGAAATGGGCTGCCAGAACCTGGACCGGGCAGAACTTGGGCCAAGCGTGAGCCGCCCCGGCCCAAGAAGGAGCTCGGCTAGATAGCGCTTGGTTGGACCGAGCTGCCTGATCAGGGGTTGGCTGAAGCCAGACAAGCTTAGTGACCGGCGCCCGGTAAGGCGTGGTCAACCGAGGAGACTGTTTGACCGGCAGGAAGGCCGACCAAAGGAGATATCCGGGCTAGGCTCTGCCGGGATGCCGCCTAGCCCGGTCCTCCATGTGTTTATCCGGTTAGGCGCTTGGGTATGAAGCATGGCATGGCCGTGGTAGAGCAGCTCGGCTGCCGAGCTCCAGCTGTGAAGTCAGGCAGTTGAGATTAGGTGATGTTTAGCAAGGTCTATGCTGACAGATGGGATAGCAGAGCCACGTGTCAGGAGATGACTGGGAGTGGATAAGGGGCTCAGAAGGTATATAAGCATGTCTGCGCCCCCCATACGCGACACACGAACATCTCTGTAAGGAATTCTTACACTCAAACA
This sequence comes from Camellia sinensis, assembly GCF_004153795.1. Lineage (NCBI taxonomy): Eukaryota > Viridiplantae > Streptophyta > Magnoliopsida > Ericales > Theaceae > Camellia > Camellia sinensis. The sequence continues at coordinate 710,399 of NW_021028362.1, read as the reverse complement.
CTCTCTCCCTTCTCTCTATCTGTCCTAAGGTGTGTGCTAACTTGATCGTCGGAGGGTTTTTTCGGCCACACACCGCCGGGTAGCTCACCGTTACTTGCTCGCAGGTGATTGGACATCGACGGAGCTCGGAAGAAAGGAGTACGGGCTTGCTGGAATATTTGCTCCCTGTAAATATCTAAACCCAAAAATAAAAAATAATGAAAACATCCAAACGATAGATATATCTCAGTATATTAAATGATTAATCATTTATAATATGATGTCAAAATATAAAAGAATTTACTGTTCAACTATTGAAAAAGTAACTCAAGTAATAAATCTAAACTTTAGAGGTTCCTTGAGAGTATCATTGTTGTACAAATTTTTCCTATTGTGAGTTGTGATTATATAAAATAATAGAGGAAATAAAGTATAATTTCATATATAGAATCACCATAAAATTTAAATGACAAATTTATAATATAAAATAATATAGAATTAGTATTGGGTATAGAATAATGCACGGAAAATAAGAAGAAAAATAAAGGTAATTTAGTATTAAAAAAAATCATAATACACTTGAAAGAATTAAGAAAAAAAAACGTAAAATGCAAAACGCAAAATTGGTATTGAGTTCGTGAATTATCTTAATTTATGATGAAAAATATATAAAAAAAAAATATTTGTCAAATAGAGTCCATATAAAATAGGTGAAGTTAGCATAATTTAAATTAGATTTGGATTTGTATAGAACTCTATATGTAATTAAGAAAAATATATACTGATGTAGCTTTCCTAGAAAAAATAAAGTCTTACAATATTACGGCACCGGCAAGTATGGAAAATAATAATACTTTTAGTAATATATATATATATATATAGATGAATGCTGAAGAGTGTGATTTTCATTGGGTTGTTCTAGAATACACTCTCAATATTATGCGTAATTATGATATTTATGATCAGGGGCGGAGGGAAGAAGGTCGGGGTCAAGTGCCCCTGATTTTGAAATTTTATTTTAATTTTAATTTTATTTTAGTTTTTGAAATTTTATTATTATTTTATTTTTATTTTTGAGACAAATATAAAAAAATATTTTAAATAAAAAATTATATAAAATATTGATTTAAAATAAAATGTCAATGATATTTTTAAAATTATAAGAATAATAATGATTGTTTTGATTGAAAATAAACAGATTACGATATTATTATCTATGGAAATTCCAATATAATGGTGATGTCTATCATTATTGACATGCAAACATAATTAATCTCAATGAAAATATAAAATTTATTGAATTGTTAGTAATATTTGACATGTAGGGTTCATCCTCCATGTGTTTTTTTACTATTGATTAGTAATATCACATGTCAATGATGACATGGTATGACTATTTTATTAAATTTTTACACATATTTTGTATAAAAAATTACTTTATCATTATATAATTTATTTTAAAACTTTACATCTATGACTTTTTTTAATATTGTTCATGATACACTAATTACAAATAATATTCACTTTGTTTGGTTTGAGTTTTCTAAAAATACTTTTTACAAAATTTTACTTTTTTGTTTTCCGTATTTTTTATTTTTACTGAATTTTTTTAATATTTTATACAATTTTTTTAATTTTTAGACACACCTAACATAAATACACTTAAAATTTATAATTTTTGCGAAAAAAATCTTTAAAAAATTCACTAAATACCAAAAAATATAAAAAAAAGTACATTTTTCATATTTTTATGTATTTATTAATTTTTTAAAATATTTTTTCATAAATATTTTTTTTAAGATACATCTAAGTAAGATGCATCTAAAAAAGTAAAAAAAAATGCTTAAAATTTTAAAAATATTCACTAAAAATAAAAAAAAAATACGAAAAATAAAAAAACTCTATTTTCAAAAAAATTAATTCAAAAAATTCAAACCAAACACACTGATTATTTTTTTTTTAATCTTTCTTGAAGTCAATCGTAAAACTTTATGTAAAATATTTTTGTAAACATTTTTAATGTTGTAATTAATAAGTACCCCTCTAATTTAATTTATTGGCTCCGCCACTATTTATGATATTGATTACTATAAATATCATAATTAAATCACTTTCAATCATAGTTTAAAAAAAAAAATATGAAGTATAACCAAAAAAATTTCAATCATAACAAAAATAATAATCAGAATAAATTATAATCAATATCACAATGAGTCACAAAATCATAACTAGCGACTCACAATGATGTCGTATATTTTTAATTTATTACACACATATAGGGTCACAACTCATTTATTATGTCATTATGGATAAATATAAGGTCATAACTCATTTGCCACATCATTATAGATAAATTTGTGAATCTAAAAATGTGGTCCTACCATTACTCAATATTATGATATTTTGAAATAATTTATAATGTGTGTATTTTTTATTTTATTTTATTTTTTTTGATTTTTAAGAAACTTAGGCACAAAACTTTGATAATGATGATGACGACGATGATGCGATATGCAGTGTAAACTTTTCTCTCAAAATTACCCTACAAAGTGTGAATAAAATATTGCCACAAGTAAGGGCTCAAAAGTCATTTTGCTTCATTTATTGTCCACATGTTTAGCCCACTAAAACTCTGAAAATCTCTCATACAAAGTATGTATTGCGTTAAGTTCAACCCAAATTTTCTTCATCCGTAACACCTCTCAATTTTTTTTAATGGAGCGTGAAGGATAGACAGTTTGTAAACGTAATTTTTGTAGACGTTTTTGTATGTAAAATACAAGAATATTAGAGATATAATAGATATCTCTAATATATGAAAAAGATCCTGACCACCCAAATTTTCTTCATCCATAATACCCCTCAAAATTTTTTTTTTTTTTTGGAGCGTGAAGGACAGACAGTTTGCAAGCATAATTTTTGTAGACGGTTTTGTATGTAAAAGACAGAGAGCATTAGAGTCATCTATTATATATATCGTTCTGATAATGCAATAAGTAGAATATATATACATATATATAAGTGTATGTATCTATGTCTTGAGCTTGATCAGCCGTGAAAAAAAAAAAGAAGTGATAAAACGAAACAACAATGTTAGAGGGTCACAATTTTTGTGACTACAATGGCTCAAAACTGTCAAAACGACGTCGTTTTGGTATGTTTTTTTATCTAAAACGACGTCGTTTTGGCAGTTTTGAGCCATTATGACCACAAAAATTGTGACCCTCAAACATTTTTCAAAACGAAATTCAAGTATTGAGATGCAAAACGTTTAGTCTAGACTGTTGTTCTATTTCAAGTAATTATCAAAGCATTGCTCTAAGATTTACTTGGATAAAGGAATATCCTAAATTTACTATCCTACATTCTTCATTTAAATTTTGAACCAATAAAAATTTAGAAGAGAAGTTCAGCAAATATCTAAGAGAAATTGTGATATAGGAGTTCAACTTGATGATAGTGAACTTCGTCAAGAGATCTAAGCATTGTGGATAATCTCAATAAAATTGAAAAAAAATTTCAAACTTGAGAACTCACTCCAAAAAAATAAATAAATAATTCAAAAGTAAATATGGACTTTGTTTTTTATAACAATAAAATATTATTGTGAATTAGAGTAATATGTTAATGTCAAATAGAATAACATGTTACTCTTTACGTTAATTTTGACGATAAATTTATTTATTTATTTTTTTTAAGAATTTCATAATTAACATGTATTTTGTGGGGATATATTTTCTGAGTACCAACACGTGGCATGGTGACACCGATGTGTGAACCGAGGTGCCACGTGTCATGGTAGTTATGCCGAGGTTATCTTGGCGAGGCCGAGGTTATCTCCAAAGATATCGAAATCCGAGATAAGCGGATAAGGGACCAGAGTCCTAGAGTAAAGAGGGAACTTTGCTAAAGATAAAGATAAAGCTCTTAGGGAGTTTATCTTTATCTCTTGAAGAGTCCAAAGTAAGTATTGAATTGGAGTCCATAGAAGTCAAGCTTCTAGTGGGACTAGGATTGAGTAAACTATAAAAGAGAGGCACCCCCGTGGGTCTAAAGTATGAGTTTTATGCTTTGAGCAGTGATTTTGGCAATTGATTATCCTTTAGAGATATACTGACTTGATCGTCAGAGTGCCCCCGGGTGGAAGAGCCACCGCCGGAGCCTTTTCTTTCTGTTACAGGTTAGTTGAAGCCATCTATTCTGCCGATGCTCTCCAGTTGATTACTAAGCGGGTAGTGTGGTCGGAAAATCACCCATACAATTTGGCGCCGTCTGTGGGAACTTAGAAGAATAGATGGCCAGTGACAGACAGAGGGAAAACATTGGGGGCGATACTCCTACTGGGAGTGGCAGACCAATTAATTTTGACGTTGAAAGAGACAACCACAATACAGAAACTCATGGCCAGGGCCAGGGAGAGAAAGACGTCGGCCAGGAGAACGACGCCTCGAAGAGGACAGACCAAAGCAAGTATTATAACGAAGATAACCTTCAGGTATGGAGGGATAAGTGCCTACGAAGGGATGAGGAAGTAAAAGACTTGGCAAACAAGCTGGCAGACCTTCAGTCAGTCGTCAACTTCATGATGCAGAACAATGTTATGCAGCCACCATACCCGCTGCAAGATACGCCGATACCAGCAATTAATACCCAGAAAGGAGGAAGGAAAGCAATCCCCGAAGCCCTTCAGCACACCAGGAGTGGAAGGCACTCTCACCGACCTTCCAAGGAAGTCGGACGAGAGGAGCCGAGGCAAGAAGAGTCCCGGAGGACACATCACATGAAGGATCCAGGGCCCAAAGAACATCGGCATGTTCAAGGGCAAGCACTCTGCTTTGACACAACCCATGAAGAAAGATTGAAACGGGCCCACCACGAGGCCGAAAGTAGTGTGCCAAAAAGATTGAAGTCCAGAGATAGCCGAGCTCCAGGTAGGAGTAAAGAAGACTTGAGGGATTACCTCAAAAGGAGGCAACAGAATGTTGAAGCCGAGGTGACTTCCCCAGTTAAGCCGAGAACACCATTCTCGGTGGAACTGGACAAATTTGAAGCACCAAAGAGATTCAGTATGCCGAGGTTCCAAATTTATGATGGTAAGTCAGATCCCAACTTTCATGTCGGACTGTACCTAAATTCAATGGCATTATATAGTGGGAACGAGCCGTTACTTTGCAAAGTATTCCCCTCATCCTTCGGGGAGATCGCATCCGCCAGGTTTGTAACGAACAAACTACAGCCCTTGAGGGTCGACGCTCTGATGGCTTTAAGAATCACCAAGGATGAAGGCCTGAGGGCCTACGCGAAGAGGTACTACGAGGTGTTCAATCGAAAACCCGAATGCAACCAAGAGGTGGCGGTCGTATCTTTCAAGAACGGCCTGAAAGATAATTGCCCACTACGGAAGGCTTTGGCAAAAATATTACCAAAAAGCATGGAAGAACTCATGGCGAAAATCGAGAAGTACGCCAGAGCCGAGGAAGAAACGTCGAGAAACAAAGAGATAAAGTAGGAGAAGGGAAACGGCTCGCCGAAGCGAAGCCGAGGTAACAACGGGCCGACCAAACAAGAAACTGAATTGAGAGGTAAACAGGCAGTGACGACGGTGTTCCGAATCCCAATCCATAAAGTCCTGGATCAAATACAAAACCAACCCTATTTCAAGGCACCAGCAAGAGCACCAGGGGAATTTATGGGAAGAAACGTTGGTAGGCGCTGTGCTTACCACAATGAAGAAGGACACCCAACTCAGGGTTGCAGAGCCTTAAAAGCACACTTAGAAGACCTGGTAAGACAAGGCCTTCTGAAGGACCTGGTCGATGAAGCCAGGACAAGGGAAGAACAGGCAAAATTGCCTCAAGCACCGGCAGCACCGCCACCCCCAGCACAGCAACCACAGACAGGAGGACCACGGGTGGTTAATGTAATCCACTCAAAGGTGAACGAAAGCGACATTCGGGGAGAAACCCAAAGAGTAAAACACCTGCAGCACGTGAACCAGGTCGGACACAAAAGACCTCGGCCTGAGGAGTACCGAGGACCGATGATAGCCTTCACTGAAGCTGACCTAGAGATGGTCCAGCATCCGCACAATGATGCCCTGGTAGTATCCCTCCAGGTTGGGGAGTGCCAAGTGAAGCGCATCTTGATTAATCAAGGAAGCTCTTGTGACATCATGTATGTCAGATGTTACAAGGAGCTGGGCCTTCATCCTGACGACCTGGAACAATCCAGCAGCCCGATGGTCGGCTTCAATGGAACGCCGACGTGGCCACTAGGCGCAGCAAGCGTGGAAGTACAAGCTGGTACTAAGAAGATCAAGACAGAATTTATGGTAATTGACACACCCTCGCCATATAACATCATCTTGGGAAGGCCATGGTTGCATGCAATGGGGGCAGTTCCCTCAACGTTGCATCAACTATTGCGGTTCCCAACAAAGCACGGGATTGAAAAAATTAGAGGAGATCAACTGCAGGCAAAAAATTGTTCCTTGACAGCAATCAAGTCTACCTGCTGCGTGCGAGAGCCAAAGAAGGCAGAAATTGAAGATGAGGACGTGGAAGTCCTAGAAGACGTCGGCAAAGAACCAGCCGAGAAGAGCGAAGAGGCGCTAAAGAAAATCCTCGTCCAAGATGGAGATGAAGAACGGTTCTTTCTTCTCGGCTCAGGCTTAGCCGAAGAAGAGGAGAAAGAGTTGGAAACTTTTCTAAGAACCAACATTGAGGTGTTCGCCTGGACACCTTACGAAATGCCTGGCATTGACCCCGAGGTCACTTGCCACAGACTGAATGTCGACAGATCAGCAAAACCTGTGATTCAACGTAGAAGATCGACGTTAATGCACGTCGAAGCAGTAGAAGAAGAAGTGGACAGACTTCTGGAGGCCAGGGCCATCCGAGAAGTTCATTACCCGACATGGCTATCCAGCACAGTAGTGGTAAAAAAGAAGAACGGTAAATGGCGGGTCTGCGTAGATTTTACAAGCCTGAACAAAGCTTGTCCCAAAGATAGCTTTCCTCTGCCCAAGATTGACCAGCTAGTAGATGCTACTTCAGGGCATGAAAGGATGAGTTTTCTGGATGCATACAGGGGGTACCACCAGATTGCCATGTACCCTCCAGACGAGGAGAAGACCGCGTTCATCACCCCTAAAGGCCTGTACTGTTACAAGGCAATGCCTTTTGGGTTGAAAAACGCAGGAGCAACTTACCAAAGGTTAGTAACAAAGATGTTCAAGCACCTGATTGGCAAAACGGTAGAAGTCTACATCGATGACATGGTCATGAAGACCAAGGAATCTAAGGGTCATCTTGCCGACCTAAAAGAAGTCTTTGATATAGTCAAAACATACCGGCTCCGACTCAATGCATCAAAATGCTCGTTTGGAGTTGGATCAGGTAAGTTTTTAGGGTATCTGGTAACAAGAAAGGGCATTGAGGCCAGCCCAGACCAAATCAAGGCCATCCTAGAGCTGAAGAGCCCGACGTCGGCAAAACAGGTTCAGATGCTTACTGGAAGGGCCGCAGCCCTAAATAGATTCATCAGCAGAAGCTCAGATAAGTGCAGACCCTTTTTCAACCTGGTAAAAAAAGCCACAGACTTCCTGTAGACAGAAGAATGCGAAGCCGCTTTGACCGACTTGAAGAAGTACTTGACCACAACTCCGGTTCTTTCCAATCCAGAACCAGGGGAAAAACTGTTTTTGTACTTAGCAGTTTCAGAACACGCAGTCAGTGCAGTACTAATCCGAGAGGAAAAATGGGAGCAAAAGGCTGTTTATTATGTAAGTAAAGCCTTGGCCGATGCAGAAACAAGGTATCTACCACTGGAAAAATTAATGCTAGCCTTAGTAATGGCTTCAAAGAAGTTGAACCATTACTTTCAGGTGCACAAGATTGTGGTCCTAACAGAGCACCCACTGAAGTCCTTGTTGCAACAAGGAGACTTAACAGGAAGGATAGCAAGATGGGCAGTAGCCCTGGGCCAGTATGACCTGGAGTTCAGGCCGAGAACAGCAATAAAGGGCCAGGTTTTGGCCGACTTCGTGGCAGAATTCACGCTTGAAACCATCGAACATCGGGCTCCGTTGAACCAGGATGAGCATTGTCCCAGCAAGCAAGGAGAATCCCAGCCTAGGGCAAAAGAGCAAAGGAAGGAAAAGCTCAGACCCTGCAGCATCTACATCGGCGATTCATTCAGACTGTTAGTCGATGGAAGTTCGAACCGACAAGGAACGGGGGCAGGAGTACTGTTAATATCTCCAGATGGAGAAATAATAGAACAGTCCATCCATTTGGGGTTCAAGGCCTCAAACAATGAAGCGGAATACGAAGCATTAATTGCAGGGCTAAAACTGGCAGCAGCAGCAGAAACAGATGTGGTAATAGTTTTTTGTGATTCACAACTTATTGTTAACCAGTCAACAGGAGAATTTGCAGCCAGGGACGAAAGAATGTCGGCATATGCAAAAGAGGTCATCAGATTGGCAGCCCTATTTCAGAACTGCCGACTACTCCATGTTAGCCGAGATGACAACACCCACGCCGACGCGCTGGCTAACCTGGCAAGTTCAATGCAGACTGTGATCGACTATATGTCGGGCTCAAGCATAGAACCACAGAGCACAGAGCAAGAAGCAATGTGCGTGGACTTGGGACCAAGCTGGATGGATGCAATCGTTGCATTCCTAAAAGAGGGAAAGCTGCCAGAAGACCATAAGGAAGCACATAAAATCAGATTGAAGTCGGCCAGATTCAATCTGATAGCAGAGGGCCATCTCTACAGAAGGTCTTTCACTGGACCCCTTTTAAGGTGCGTACACTCTTTGCAGGTTGAAGATTTTCTATACGAGATTCATAAAAGGATTTGTGGAAGCCACGCTAGAGGCAGATCATTAGTCCACAGGGCCATTACCCAGGGGTATTGGTGGCCCTACATGCAAAAGGATGCTGAAGCCTACGTGAAGAAGTGTGAACAATGCCAAAGGTTTGCACCTTTGATACACCAGCCAGC
>NW_021028362.1:545234-699806 GCF_004153795.1 Camellia sinensis | reverse complement strand
TGATTCCTTATCTTCACTTGTTGAAATTTGTAGCAATTTACAAGTTGAAGTTAAGCCGAGATTATTCCTTATCTTCACTTGTTAAAATTTATAGCAATTTACAAGTTGAAGTTAAGCCGAGATGACTGTTTCTCTTCACCTGTTGAAATTTGTAGCAAGTGAAGCCGAGGTTATAGTTTGCACACTTATAGCAATTTACAGATTGGTCCAACCAAAGAAGATGCTTAACACTTGTTGAAATTTGTAGCAATTTACAAGATAGCGTTAAGCCGACATGTGATCATCTGTTGAAATTTGCAGCAATTTGCAGGTTGAGTTAAAAGCTAAGTATATTGTTTAAACACTTGTTGAAATTTGTAGCAATTTACAAGTAGATCATTACTTAAACACTTGTTATAACTTAAGAAAAGTTTACAGTATATGAGAACACTTGTTGAAATTAATAGCAATTTACAAGTGGGTTAGACTAAGATCACTGTCTAAACACTTGATTGAAACATTGAGAAACGTTCGCAAAGTTGACATTGAATATTATATGTCTTACACTTGTTGAAATTTATGAAAAGTTTGCAGGTCAGTATCTCGCCGAAGTAAAGCTTGTAGTTATTATACCCGAGATATGTAACCCCGAGAAGATTGCACAAAGGTGGCAAAATATGAAAGGCATACAAAATATTCTAAGTATAGAACCATGCATAAGCAAATCAAGGGAAATTAAAAAGCATCCATAGAAAAACAGTCGCAGTTGTGTACAAAAGAAGGCACTACGGCCTACCAGAAGTAAATTGTTTCGAAGTAACAAAGAAAGGCATATCGGCCATGAAAGGAAGCTTACATTGTCCAGAAAACAAAACAAAGTACAAGGGTGCAAAAGAAAAGACATGAAAGTTAAGACTTCTCAGCATCAGCAACTGGCTGGATCTGAACCTCAGAAGTCTCCTAAAGAGATACCTCGGCTTCCTCATCTGCAGCAATCTCGGCGTCGATCTCGGCAAGGGTTTCATCAACGCTCTTGCCGATTTGAGGAATGTCGGATGAACCCTGCTCCGGGGTAGCCTCCTTGATAACTCCATCGCCATCATTATCTTGAGTCAGGTCCAGGACCTGCTCATTCAGAGAAGGAGACTTAGCCCCAACAGCCTCCTTGGATTTTCTTATTAAACCCTCCTTCTCACCCCCCTCCACATCTTCAGATTCAGATTCGGATTCTTCTTCAGGATGACTTGGAGGAGGAGGGGGAGGGAATGGCAGAGGGATATCATCATCCTTGCGCAATGGCGAGTCATCTGGGATGTTGAGTTTTTTGGCAAGGACCATCCAACCAAGGGAGAAGCCCCTGTTGCATGCCTGCCTAACTTGCAGTTTGTACTCCTCAATAACGTCGGCCATTCCTTGAGCATAAGCCTTTTCGTCAGCCTCCTTAATCTCAGCATCTTTTGTAACTAAGGCCTCCTGAAGTTCCTTTTCGGCTTGGACCTTTTTGTCCTCGGCCTCTCTCTTTTCGGCCTCAGCAACCTTCTTAATAGCCTCGGCAGATTCGGCCTTTTCCTCGGCAAGGGTTTGGGCTTTGGTGGCAGCCTCAGCTTGGTCTTCCAGTTTTTTCATCTTTAATTGAAGAGTTTTGTTCTCCTTTTTAAGGGCAGAAACCTCTCTCTTCAGGTCGACCAACTTTGCTCTATTTTCAAAAGCTTGCATTGAGAGAGAGTGGGCATGTTGGATGGCCTGAAAGAACACAAGGCACAAATTGTTACAAGATTTTACAAAGTAAGAGAGAAAACAAATTTTAGCACAAAGGCACTTCCTTGGATAAAGCGTTGCAGCATAAAGGCGTAGTTCTCATACTCACTCATCTTGGCATTCCGCTCAAGATCGCCTGGGAGGAGTAGAGCAGTACTGAGTGCCACGCCGACGTTTATATCATCGGCGCTATGGCTGGCAAGGACAGGCTTATCTTCTAGAGTGATCTCAGGTGTCCAGGGGACTTTTGGTATTCTGGAACCCGAGGTCGTCGCAGACGATGACCTCGGCTTCTTTGATTGGGTGGACTCTGATGGTTGGGCCTCAGCAGACCTTTTTGCAGAAGCAGAAGCATTTTTTTTACTCTCAGCCAATTGTGAGATGGGCAGAGCATCCTCAGCCTCAACCTCAGTAGCTTTGGCCTTAGGCTGAACCTTTTTTGTTCTTTTTGGCTTTGGTGGGGGCATGGATTGGGTTGGTCCAGCATCAACATCAACAGGGAGGTCGGCTAGGAGATCTTGGGCAACAGGCTTCGGGCGATCCATCTCAGCAGTTTTGACAAGTCGTCGCCGACGTTTTCTTTCGGATATTGGGACCAAGTATGGAGTTAAAGTTGATGGTTGATCGGCTGGATCAGAGGTTGACCCTTGGTCAGCCCGAGATGTTGATGCGGTTTGTAAAGTGGTAGCAGAGGGAGGAGATATGCTCTTCTTCTTTCTTTTTGGGACGTCGGGCAGTGTAGACTTGTACGTCGGAATAAAATTTAGTACCAGTGGAGCCTTGCGCTTTTGGATTAGCAGATCTAGGAGCCTCTTTAAGTCTTTGCTGGGAACGTAGGATTGACGAAAGTCTTTTGGTGGCTTACGAACGTCTGTAAGAAGAAACAGACATTAGAAACAGATAAAATATTGAAGACTTGAACAGAAACAACTAAGTATTGACACTGGACTCTTACCCTTGCCCTCTTTAACTGATCGGGGAAGAGGGTAGAGATGGGCGTCCTCGTCTGCGTCAAACTCCCAATTTCCCGAAGCAATAACATAGTCATCTCCAGCCCCCTTGTTGGAGTCTGGGAAGTCGGCTACGATTTTGAATTCAGTAGACCTCGGTTTAAGATAATAGACGAAGCCTTTTTCCTTCAGGTTAAGGGGGCACATGGTATAACAGTACTGGATGTCGGCAAGGGTGATCCTAGCATTCTCCTGCCTAGCTAAAACTATGATGCCATTGATCACTCGATAAGAGTTTATGGCAAGTTGCATAGGGTTCAACTTGTAAAAGTGAAAAATTTCGCGAAAGAGAATGTTAAGTGGGAGCCGGAGTCCGCACTCAGTAAAAGCTACTATGGGAAAGGGCATTGAATCATCTGTGGGCATGATGGAGTCGTTATCTTCAGCCAGCCTCAGATGGACATCGGCAGGAATAGAGAATTCTTGCCTAAAGTACTCAAGTTTGGTCGGCGTGTCTACCCTATGTCTCCACATACCCATAGCGTCGGCTTATAATCAGAGGGCTAAGTTTAAGAAAGAAGGTGCTCTTAAGGGGTTATCGGGACCTCGGCGAAACCCTAGGTATATGCTGGTAAGGATTGTTTCAATTTTTTCCTAACAATTAATAGGTTCTATAGACAAATCCCAAACCTAAATCTATGAAGGCAAAGATTGAAAGCAAAATTCAACGCAGAGATCTGGAAAACAACACAGGAAACAAGAAACCAGAATACAGTTTCAGAATGAAGAACAGAAGTGGGTTCTCAAAAGCATAAAGAAAACAAGAACTACAGAGCCAAGAACAGTGGCAAAAATGCAGTAAAGTGGTGCGATGGTGCGTGTGTTCAAAGATATGGACAAGGGCCAAATCAAAGAATAAACATATTCAGATGAATGATTCATAAGATGGATATTTGAGCAAAGCAGTAATAACGGGAGGTTCCAGAAACAGTCAAGAATTGAAATCAGAAGAAACAGTTGCTTACCAGAAAAAATGAAGCCGATGTGAGGGCTGCCGAAGTCAACGGTAGTTACAGATGTGACAGAATGACGAAAGTTCCACCAGGAAGACAAATGCAAAGCTTGGAGCTTCAGCAATGGCGGAATCGAAAGAACGAGTTTTAGAGAGAGAAACAGCAAATGCAAAAGTGAAGAGACGGAAAGAAAGGGGGAAAAGTTTTTGTCAAAAACCAAAAATGGCGGCAAAAGATAATCAATGCGCCTGGAGCAGCGCATACGTCAGGCGGCGTGCGCAGGAAAAAACGTGGTTTATAAGCGCGTCACAAACACGGACCAATAAGGAAAAGACACGTAAGAGAAACGGTTGAGTAAATGATGCGTGACAGCTCACACATATGAAAAAGATCACTGGAATTCTTGTTCTCCGAAGAGAACATGTCGGCTTGAAATAAATGATCTCGGCTGAAGAGTTTGTAAGCTAATATATAGAAAGAAATATCGATATAGGCTCCATCACCTCAGAATGCATGCCGAGGTAATATAACCTAGGGGGCAGTTGTGGGGATATATTTTCTGAGTACCAGCACGTGGCATGGTGACACCGACGTGTGAACCGAGGTGCCACGTGTCATGGTAGTTATGCCGACGTTATCTTGGCGAGGCCGAGGTTATCTCCGAAGATATCGGAATCCGAGATAAACGGATAAGGGACAAGAGTCCTAGAGTAAAGAGGGAACTTTGCTAAAGATAAAGATAAAATTCTTAGGGAGTTTATCTTTATCTCTTGAAGAGTCCAAAGTAAGTATTGAATTGGAGTCCATAGAAGTCAAGCTTCTAGTGGGACTAGGATTGAGTAAACTATAAAAGAGAGGCACCCCCGTGGGTCTAAGGTATGAGTTTTATGCTTTGAGCAGTGATTTTGGCAATTGATTATCTTTGAGAGATATACTGACTTGATCGTCGGAGTGCCCCTGGGTGGAAGAGCCACCGCCGGAGCCTTTTCTGTCTGTTACAGGTTAGCTGAAGCCATCTATTCTGCCGGTACTCTCCAGTTGATTACTAAGCGGGCAGTGTGGTCGGAAAATCACCCATACATATTTTATTTGATAAATCTTGATGAGAGAATTCTAAAAACAAAAATGTTAAGGATCTCAAAAATTCTAAAAATACTAATTTTATTAAAAACTAACATCTAAATCAAAAGTTATATTATTTTGAAGTTTAAAATAGTAAATTACTCATTAAGTATATTTTGGTAATAGTGAAATGTGTTGAACTTTTTAAGAAATTTCTTTTACACTTACTTTTAATGTATTAAAGTTTTATTATAAGAGGATTTTAATCAAATCCCTTTAAAAAGAACCCTCAAAACAGTTGAGATTAAAAAATAAATAAGTAATTTCATAGGGACGAGCGAAAATTGTTCACAGCATCCATGCTTTTTATTAATAGTGCTTATTAATAGGGATAGAAATACATAATTCTGCTAACAAAAATCACCAATGTCACATATTTAGAATTTTTGTCTAGAATTTTTTTTTAGAATGTTAATATGTGATCTAAATCCATTTTAAATGTAGACACCATGCTAGATTGAAATAAAATCACGTGTTCTTTCAAAAAAAGACACGAATAAATAATAAAAATTATAAGTACTAAGTTTTGTTCAACAAAAATCGTCAGTATTTGTTGACGTCATATTTTAAATCCTCCAAAAAAGACATGAAGCATGGCAGCCCGCGATCAAGAAGATAAGGGACACAATGAGCTACAAGTGGTATAGGATTAGAAGACGCATAATGACTTTCGCAGCCATGTAAGAAATTGATGTGGCTACTAGTAGTTAGTACCAGGGGTGGACATGGACTTAATAGTCCGCTAAGCCTATATCATGATTCATAAGGTTTGGAATTATGACCGAGTTAGACAATTTTTAGATCCAATTATAATATGGGCCGGACTTGGGAAGAATGACTCAAGTCCAGCCCGGTCAAACCCACCCATAAATTTTATTCTACAATATTTTTTTATAAATATACATATTTATATGTATTTTTTACATTGTTTAACTCTATTTTTTATAACCATGTATTATGTATTACTAGTTATGTAAAGAATTAGTTATAAAATTTGAACAACTATCCTTGAATAGGTTAAAGAGGCAACCAAATAAATAAATAAATTATATATTTTATTTTAAAATATAAAAAAATATGTATATTAAATAATATGGTAAATTACAAAAACCCTTTAGACTATGACTCAATTACACTTTAACCCCTTAAATTTCAAAACATAACAGTTAACCAACTCGAACTATTATTTTGTTACACTGAACACCTTCCGTTATGATTCTATCTCGAAATTTAAACGGAATCTAGTCATGTCTAAAATACATGATACTTATTGATTTTTTAGGACTATAATGCACTATCTAGTAATTCCATTTGCACTTTATCACCCTTATATTAGTGGCAATATGCAAACATGATCAAAATTTAAATGTGTCATGTGTTTTACGTATAATATGATTTTGTATAAATTCGTAACAAAATCCTTATAGAAGAGATTAATTGTAACAAGATAATATTTTGAAGTGATACTATTGAGTTTTGAAGTTCAGAAGGACAACATGCAAATAGGTCATAGTTTAAGGGGGTTTACTATAACTTATCCTAAATAATGTCCCGATCAAGTGCTCAAGTTGGGGATTTTTTTTATTTTGTTTTTGGATGAATTCGGGAATAAAGTTGTTGGCTTTTTTACTTTCGAAGGTTATTATTGTAATTGCGAGCGGGCCAGTAAGGATCAATCAGTCCTTACAGAAATTTAATTGCCAACCAATTATCAGACGATTGTGTTTTAGTTCTCTCAGCCTCAATGAAGAGAACTTTTACTGGTGACTTGATTTAGGAGAATTAAGCAAAATATCAATCAAATAAAGAACAACTGAAGCATTTCATTAGAATGAAATACTTACAATGATTCAAACTCAGCCTCGTAGAGGTTTACAGCGACAATCTACTTGAAACTACTCCTATGAATAAAGTGCAGTGCAGAATTTAAAGTACTGGAATATAAAGAACAGGAAATGTAAAACTAAGTAAAGTAGAATAAGACTAGTTTTTTGGATCTGAGTCTGGGGGGTTTTTCTGGGGCCTTCTCTGCTATTTATACTACTCAAGGATGACCATCGAACTGTATTTCCAACCGTCGAACTGCTCCTCCATGATCGCTGATCATGTTGCCTCAAGATTAGCTCCATTACGCCATCACTTGCAGTTAGGCTTCCCTCATAAATTTGAATTTAAATGTGAGTAACCGTTGATGCCACATCACCCTGTATCTCTTTGTTGATCCACTGCTACTCAGATCTTGTAACAACCAATACTAACTGCCACGTGTACGATCAGGATCAAATATTTGAATAGTCTTCCCGTACTATCCTTACTTTTCCACGCGTTGAATCGTAACTGGCTTGTACAAAATATGTAGCCAACATTACCCCCCGCACTAATATATCCAATACTTGGTGATATTAGTTGATCAAGGTCCTTTTCCCACGTGTTAGAACATGCATGGGTTTTGTATTCTCCTAGAAATGCAACTGTCATTCATCATCTGCATTAAACTCTCCTTCAATCTTGTGAACATCCCCACCACCTTAGTATTCGAACAGACTGATACATTTTTTATGGCCGAATCAATTTCTCCCTCCATTGATCGAGCACACGAAGAGTCATATGATGATGATGTTCTTCCTCGAAAGAACCTCCATGCATTAATTAGCCACCTTTACCCACCTTTCTATATTCAGGTCATGGATGCCTTTGCAAATTATCGACCATTGGACTTCGAACATATTGCCCTTAATCCTTCAATTCAGAAACTCACAAATATGGACATGGGAAGTTCTTCTTCTGACTCACCCTTGGACTACGAACAAACTGCTCTCAATCCTTTGATTCAGAAAGTTACAAATATGGACACGGGAAGTTCTTCTTCACAACCCTCTGCATGGAACAAGGCTGCGACTTCTTCCTCTTCTGGGGCTTTTGACTGGATAAGCTGGTCAAAACCTGAGTCCTGTGGTTTGAGGGAACGAATCAACCATCACTTTGTCGAATTTACTGACCCTTTAGAGTTCCCTTCTTATGTGCGAAGCTCGATGGTCTATCCCTACGTGCCCATTGACCATCGACGCAGTTTGGAGGAGAATCTACTTGTGGCATGGTATACATCCTCCATACCTACAAAGATAGTGCACGCTGCTCGACGCCTAGAAGAGGCACAAGGGTATAATCCATCATTCTTAACCCAGAAGACAAAGATTTGTTCTTCTGACTGGCTCGATTATATTAATGCCCTTGTTCCTTCTGCCCTTGTTCCATCTCCTGAAATAGAAGCATCTACACCTTCCCCTCCGCCAAATCCTTGCTGGACAGAGAGATTGAGGCTTGCCCTCTCCGCAGATAAGATCTTTCCACCTTACAAGCCTCCACCTTCCCCTACTCCAGCTGAGCGGAAGCAAGCTCAACTTCTGCTCGTGGTTTTCTCTCACTTGCCCTTCAATGTTCTTGAGGACGAAGTCCCTTTCAAGAACCTTCGATGGGCTTGTGATATTCTGACTCGGGGTCATGTCCTCAATCCCCTCGCCCAAGCAGAGCTTCACATTTTTTTGGACCAACTTCCATTGCTTCTCCACTAGCATCGGACCTCTATGGCTACCATACAATCTTTAGACCAACTCTCGTCCCTTCAAGTTCATGCCCAGTACGAAGCAAAGAACTTCATTGAAGAATTTAATGATTTCAAGAATAAAGATTCTGCGTACTGGGATGACTTGGATATAGACGAATTGGAACAAGGATTGGAGAAATAGCATTCGAAATAAAGGCTGAAGAGCTCTTTTACGAAGTGAGAGCACATCAACTCATGCAGCCAATGTTAGAAGAAATAGAGCATAGAATAAAGAAAGAACAGAAATTCATTGATCATAGTTGGACTAAATTTCATGATCTTGTTATTTATTCCATTCCCTATTTTTATGAGCTTGAGTTTGTACGAAAATAGGGCCATTCGATGTAATTGCTCTTGTTTTAATACCACCAAGACCTTTTTTCTTTATTTGGCATTGTTTGATCTTGTCTCCATTTGTCTTTAAAAGCAAATTCAGGGCTTCGAACTGAACAACCTTATCCTTTGAATCTGGACTCAATTGTTTAAAATGAAACACTAAAAACCAACATGAACTTTTCCAATTTATGGAATAATAGTTGACAATTTTTGCTGATTTTCATTTAGAATCAGTGCTTCGAATTCGACAGTCCTACCCTTTAAAGTTTATTTCGATCATAACCAACGTATGGTCATAGTCAGTATGATCAATCAGTTTTAAATTGACCATTTTCCCCTAGAATAACAGTCCATACTTTCAAAAATATGAAAGCTCCTTTTTAGGGCTGCACTGTTTTAGTCTAGAAAGAAAATCTTTCTTAAATACAAACCAATTATTGGTTTTGATGTTTCGAACAGCAATTCTCATCCTTAAAGGATCTAAAGTCTTGCTTCGAAGGACAATACTTTCCTTGAGAAACTTAAAACAGGCCTTTAATTTCTTCGAAGTAAACTAATACTTGAGCATTCTTTCATCCATAAGTATGAAATGTACTTTGAAGCTGGCTTTTTAGTTTCGAAGCCGTTTATTATTTGACTTTTGGCGCCAAAATTTGGTTTCGAAGCCAAATACTATATTTCGAAGCTGGCTTCAACATCTGGGATGTGTTTTCCCTCCAAAAGTATCAATATTGGAGGAAGCTCTTCATGTTTGTACTTTTAGTACTTAACGAATTACGCGACATATCTTCCGAACACAAAGGTTTTTTTTTTAAAACCCTTTTTATTTCGTGCTCTGAAATCATTCGCTCGCTCAACACATAAACCCTTTACCTCTAGCGATCTTCCACTTCTCTCTGCTCCCCTTCTTAGCTTCATTCTCCGAAAAAGTGTTCTATCAATGGCTTCTTCTTCATTGAAAGTGCCAGTCATAGAGCGTGCGAGCCCATCTGTAACCCTGAAGAGGATCATCGATGTAAAATGTGAGAAGTACAAGGCTGGAGAGAAAAGTGCCATTGATGGACGCATCTTCATCCCTCGTCGTCATGAGTAACAAGACTATGTGCTTGGGCCAATATTCAAGGAGATTCTTACTGAGCTTTCAGCTCTATATTCTCGTCTAGAAGACCATTGTCTCCTTTACGAAGGTGGCCTTGACTGGAGGAACTGGAGGACGAATTGCGTCCACCGATGTTGGCCCATAGTGAGACCAGAGTGGCAAGAATGGCATAATCGAGTTGTCCCTAATAGGACTTTGGACCTTCAAGAACTCTGCCTTCTCGATGCCCTCCGATTATCCAGGTTAACTATTCCTGAAGACCCTTTCTTGATTCCCGCTGCTCTGTGCTTTTGGAATTCTGTTTTTAATTTCTTCCAATTTAGATGTGGGATGATGGCCCCTACTGTCCTTGACATTTGCCATCTATTAGGATTATCTCCCATTGGAACCCCCATTGGACTGGATTATCCTGACCTAGCAGTCCCCTTTTCCTCTCTTCTCTTAACTCATCCTATAGTGACTTTATCAAGGCTGAGAATGGAAGGGAGGGTCCTGTGACCGATAGGGAATTCTTTTCTTTCTTATTAAATTGGCTTTGCAAGTTCTTTTTCTGCACCTCCTCTCAAAGAATCATGCCCGAATTTGCCCCTCTTGCCAAAACCCTTGTTTTACAGAAAAGGGTGGCTTTAGCTCCATACGTTCTAGGTCACGTATATAGAGCCTGTTCTTTTTTCTGTGAGAAACCCTTAGATGCCAATCAAGGAGGGCCATTTTGGATTCTTCAGCTTTGGCTTTTTGCTTATTTCACTGAGTTATAATCCAAATGCCTTAAATTTTTTTAACCCAACCCTCCTACTCATGGCATGAGGCTAGCCAATGCTTCACTTTATCCTTCTACTTTTGCTTTTTACTTCTCTTTCTTCCACCAACTTCCAGTTTCTCCTCCTTCCTACCGCTTCCGTCCTTTCGAACCCATCACCATTGGCCCATAAAGACATATGGGCCTCTATTTTAATTCCTAGAGAATTATTCATTGGGACCTTGAACCCTAGAGCTTACAAATGCATTGCTAAGCCCTACTGTCCTGCTCAATTTGCTAGACAATTTGGCTTCTCACAAGGGGTCCCAATACCTCTCTGCAGTAACACCAATTTAAGTCTTACCACCAGGGATTTGAAAGTTTGACAATCCAGACTAGAAGAGGCAACTTCTAAGTTTATACAAGACCTGATCGATTTTGAGTATACCCTTTTTCTTCCTCAAGGTAACATGTTAAAGAGGTACCATAACTGGTGGGCGACCAATATGGAAGTATACCTGGCCATTTGTCCTCAAGACCTACTGATGGTATTGGATGTGCCCAAGCCCAAAGGAGCTGGAATTGCTACTTCTTTCACTGCCCTTACCACTCCGGTTCCTGCGCCTGCTACTACACAATCTGCTCCTGCTACCTCAACTCCTCCTAGAATTACCCGAGCCGCCTCGAATAAAGGTATACACCATTGTTTCTTCTCCTTTTGCCTTCTTTATAATGCTCTTAGCCTTATCTTTAGTTCTTCTTTTGCGAAGGTGGTGCGGATGCCTCACAGGGAGATTCTCCTCAGAAGACCCAGGCTCTAAATATTCTCAAAAGCAAACGACAACAAAAGAAAACGAGACTTTTACTTGAGCCTGAACAGGAAGTACCTGAGGTTCAAGCAGAAGAAGAAACCCAAGAGTAAGAGTCACTCATGAAAAGAAGGAAAAGAGTGACCGTCCCTTCTTCTGACTTGGTTCAAGATGAGACAACAATACAGAGAAAAAAGAAAAGAAAGATAACTGTCTCTCCTTCTGATTTCGTCGAAGATCCTGTATATGAGGCAGCTGCCAAGGCAGTAGAGCAGGAACACTCTAAGGCCATAATCGTTTTCGAGAGAGCTGAGAAGAGACGGCAGCAACAATTTCTGAGAGATGAAGCTGCTGCTGCTGATGCATTACAAAGAGAAACTGCAAGAAGGCAACAAATTGTCGAACATTACTCCCTTCGTAGCTCTCCTATCATTGCTAACACTTCTGAAACAAGTAATTTCTTTTATGCTTCTGCTGTTTTTCCTTGTCAAATTTTTGGTATTGAAACTTGACATTACTTTACATTTCTTCCTTTTGCAGCAACAACTACTGAGCCTATTCTTCCAATGAGGACTCCCTCAGTTTCAGTTGAGGTTGATCAGTTGCAGAACGTGAGGACTATTCAAATCATCCTTCCACTTCCCAAGCCTGCATTTGATGTACCCTCCTTGAGACCAAGCATTTCTAAATTTCTTTCTTTTGGTTTGACTCCATATCTTCCCCATCTGACCTTTGACCCACCTCAATTCGGTTCTCTTTCGAACCTTGCTCTTCCTCATTCTTCCAAGGAAATTCCAACTGCTACTCCATCTTTGATGGCAATTGATTCTCCTATAAAGGGTACTGGCAGCTCTCCAACCCATGGTTTATTACCTCTGCCTTGTTCCAGCCCCTCTTCCCTTGACTTATTGGTGGCTAGGACCATAGAGACAGCTAAAGATGCTCCACCCATTTCTCCTATCCCTATGCAGTCCTCTGTGCCTTCCACCACAGCTCTCTTTGCGCCCCTCATGTCTACGGATGAGGTAGATATCTTTGAAGCAAGACTAGCCAGTCTATTCGACATACCCTCTACCTCTCTAATAGCCAATGATGAGGTTGAGCCATTAGTCTTGGCTAACTCCTTGCTAGAAATCCTTGAAAGCTCATCTTCCTCCAGTAGCAAGCCTTCTGAACCCCTAATGGACTTAGACACCTGCCTAGAATTATTAATCTCTTTTTTGAGGATCTCTTTTGAGGCTTTACAAAGGCCTATAATAAGAAATGGGTTCCTTCAGTGCTGCAAAGTTGCTGAGCAGTCCGGCATGAATGTCTCGAATCATCTATCTCAGGCAGCAGCTACCATCGACTTCTACATCAACATTTGCCATACTGCCAAGGTTGCAGAGGAGAAATTAGTGAGAGACCAGAGCTTTGTTTCCACAGTACATGCTGAAGTCTCAGGGCTAAAGGAACAACATTCCTCTGTCTCCCATTTTCGAACTCAACTACTGGAGAGGAAAGCTCAACTTGAGGAGGAGCTATCTGCAGTGAACCAGGCCTTAATCCGAACTGACACCAAACTGCAAATCACCAACCAAGGATTGACCGATCGAAAGGAGGAAATGACTCCAGCTATTCAGTTGTTTTCATCATTTACCAATAGTAAATCTGTTGTAAAAGAATAATTAAGACATTGTAATGATTTTTGGGCCAATTTATGGCAAAATGTACTCAACTCTTTATGAAAAAACAAATTCTGATTTATCATTTGAGTACTCTTGTGTTCTTTTGCTTGACATTTATTCTATTCCTTGTGTTTCCCAAATAGTTGGAAAATAAGGCTTCAAATATCTACCATTAATCTTTTTGGGATGTATGTATCCATTCAAATTTCTCAAATGGTATGCTCCGAAAGGCAAGACTCTATGAATTTGATATGGTCCTTCCCAGTTAGGTGACCATTTACCAAACTTATGGCTTTTAATTCCTATTGAGAGTATTGTCTTCCATACCAAATCACCTTCATCGAAGCCAATGTGTTTGACTTTCTTATTGTAATTTTTGGCTGCTTTCTTCTTTTGAAAGAGAATGCTATTTAATGTCAGAATTCTGGCTTCATCTATTCTTTCTAATTCCAAGCACATACTCTGATGGTATTGCTCAGGATCTAGCTGGTCTTGGCATCTTACCCTCAAAGACTTAATATTAATTTCCACAGGCAACACAACATCATGCCCATACACCAAGGCATAAGGAGTAACTCCTGTGCTTGACCTTGGGGAAGTTCTATAAGCCCACAATACATCCAACAATAAGTTATGCCAATCCCTAGGATTGTCTTCCATAACCTTTTGTATTCCTTTCTTCAAGGACTTATTAGATGATTCAGCCTGGCCGTTGGCTTGTGCATAATAGGGGGTGGAATTAACAAGGCTAATTCCAAACTCTGCCACAAAAGACTTCTCTATTTTCCCATCGAACACAGTTCATTATCAACAGTTATAGTTTGTGGGATGCCAAACCTATGGATTAAATCCTTGATGAATCCAATGACCTCAGTCTGGTCTACAGCCTTGTATGGCTTAGCTTCGACCCACTTGGTGAAGTAATCAGTAGCCACTAAAATGAAATAATGATGCTTCGAAGAGGGTGGGTGTATTTTCCCCATCATATCCATGGCTCATCCTCTGAATGGCCAAGGCTTTACTACTGCATGCAGGTTAGTTATGGCACATGCCTTATTATGCCATGCTTCTGACATACCTGGCAACCCTTTGCATATTCTATGCAGTCTTTAAGGATAGTTGGCCAATAGTAGGAATGCCTTCGAAGCAACCATCTCATTTTCACACCAGGCTGATGAGCACCATAGATGCCTTCATGAACCTCAGCCATAGCTGTTAATGCTTCTTTTGGTCCTAAACATTCCAGCAATAAACCATCTCCCCCCCTTTTGTAGAGAGCATTGCTATATATGATGTATTGCAGAGATTGCAATTTAATTTTTTCTGCCGGCCTTCGAGGATGGGCCAACCAAGTACTGCATTATTGGATGCCTCCAATCTTGTTCCTGTAAGTCATTATGATTGACTTCCAGAACCACATTCATTTTATTTAAGGGCGGTATAGATTTTTGGTATGTTGTTTGGCTTATGTCCCTTTGGATATTATCCCTCCTCTTGAAATTTGAAGCTTTTTGAGCCACATCATTAGCTCTATTATTCAAGAATCTTGGGACATGAGTTACATTTGCTATTTGAAATTGAGAAAGTAAATGTAATGCAACAACATAGTATGGCAACATGCTTATACTTTGACATTTGAAAATCCCTTTCACTTGGTTAACCACCAATTGAGAATCTCCAAATATGTCAACTGCATGAACTTGTAATCCAATAAGAATTTCCAATCCCACTATTAAGGCTTCATATTCAGCTTGATTATTAGAACAAGCAATTTCCATCCACTCTGAAACCATGTGTGGTTTCTATTCCTTGTGGTGACTTAATCACTATACCAATTCCAGTTAGGCCATTGACTTTCGATCCATTGAACCACATTTGCCATGGCTCAACACTAGCCATACTAAGTTCCATTATCTCTTGGCTCTCTATTTGAGATGGATGGTCTGCCAAAAAATTGGTTAAAACTTGTCATTTCACTGCCTTTTGGGGAACATATTCTAAATGAAATTCTGACAAGGCTAATACCCATTTGCCAATTCTTCCCCTCAACATAGGTCTAGATAACATATACTTAACCAAATCTGTGATTGCAATTACCAAAACAGTTGTAGGTAAAAGATAAAATCTCAATTTCATTGCAGCAAAATACAATGCAAGGCACAGCTTTTCGACAGCTGAATATTTACATTCACAAGAATTTAAAAACCTACTAAGGTAATAAACAGCTTGCTCCTTGCCTTCTTCATTGTCTTGGGCTAAGAAAGCTCCCAATGAATCTTCTGCTGCAGCTATGTACAACTTCAAGGGTTTATCGCCCTTTGGTGGCATTAGCACTGGAGGGTTGGCCAAGTAGGCTTTGATTTCTTCGAAAGCAATTTGATGCTCTGCTGTCCATACAAATTCCTCTTCATCTCTTAACTTGATGGGGGTCTGGCTTCAATGATAGCTTTGGCTTTATTCTGGTCAATCTGTATTCCTTGCTTGTATACTACATAGCCCAAGAAATTTCCAGATGATACGCCAAAAGCACACTTAAGAGGATTGAGTTTCAACTTGAACTTTCTCATTCTTTCGAAAGCTGCTTCTAAGTGCAACAGATCCTCCTCCATGGATTGGGATTTAACTACAATATCATCAATATAACACTCTAAATACCCTCCAATGAGGTCGTGAAAGATAGTGTTCATAGCCCTCTGATATGTAGCCCCAGCATTCTTCAGATCAAATGGCATTTTAACCCATTCGAAGGTGCCAATATTTCCAGGACATCTGAATGCTATTTTGTGGACATCCTCCTCTGCAATGCAGATTTGGTTATAACCAGAGTGCCCATCCATCATTGATAAAATTTGATGCCCTACTGAACAGTCTACCAGCAAATCTACTATAGGCATAGGATACTCATCTTTTGGAGTTGCTAGATTTAAGTTTCTAAAATCAATGCATACCCTCATTTTACCATTTTTCTTAACTACAGGCACAATATTAGATAGCCATTCAACATACCTGGTTGTCCTAATAAAGTCTGCCTTGAGTAGTCTAAGAATTTCCTCATTAACTTTCTGAATCACTTCTGGACCCATTCTTCTTGGTTTTTGCTTGTATGGCTTGAAGTTAGGCTTCATAGGGAGCCTATGTTCCACTAATGACCTATCCAATCCTGGTAATTCATTATAAGACCATGCGAAACAATCTTTATATCTCCTCAGAATAACCAACAACTGATTCCTGTCAAGAGCATTCAACCAAGCACTTACATAAATGGGTTGTTGTACAGAACCTTCCCCTAAATTTATTTCTTTTAAGGGGTCTTGTATCTGAGAACTTACTGAAGCTCCTTCTTTGATTCCTTCTGGCTTCGAAGCAATCTCCTTGCTGTGTTCTGTTCCAAGGTTCTTTGATTCAACCTCTTTACCCTCCTCTTCATAGACAAAGTCTGTCCACAAGGCTTCTTCTTCCTATATTTCCTGGACTTTTGTTTCAATGTTTAATGCACAGTATTTATCAAGGGCCAAAACTCTAGCTTGTTGCTGCTCCTGCTTGTAGCCAATTATCATGGCTTCTTTCTCTTGCTCCTACACTTTCTGGACTATTGACTTTACATCCAATATTGAAAACTTAATTAGAGCCAAAGACTTGGCTTCCGGTGCTTCATCTCTTTGCCTACAACCAGGCATCATTGTCATCTTTAACGACAACCTCTTCATTAGCACTCTCCTGGACTAAGTGCTTCAGGTGTGTCACTTCCTCATCAGCCGTCACTTCGGTTGAGCCATCAGATTTCCTTAGTATACTGAGTGGTGTCACTCCCTCAATATACAACTTGGCCTCTGTGAAGTCTGCGTAGGTTATGAAAGGTTGAGGATCTGCATCAATTTCCTCTGTCTCTCCATTGCCTAAGGCCATCATTATTTTCTGATGCAAAGAGGAAGGCACACATTTGTTAGTGTGGATCCAATCTCTACCAAGTAAAGCATTGTACTTAGCATTACTGTCAATCACGAAGAACGCCGTCATGCAGTCCCTAGTTCCCACACTCAGGTTGATGGGTAGAATTCCTTGAGCCATCTGTCTGTCTCCAACGAAACCAACAATGGTTGTACTGGTTGGGATTAACCTGGGATTTCTTTTCCCTATTTTCTTCAAGGAAGATTTCGGTAGTAAGTTCACCGCTGCCCCATTATCCACCAAGACTTGGTTCAATTGTATCCCATCGAAGAAGGCCTTAATATACAAAGGCTTGACATGCTGTGTCATAGAATTCAAAGGGATACTCAAAAGGATATGAGAGGTTAATACTCACCACTTCTTCACTCTCATATTCAGTTTCTATTAGGGTAACCATTCCGGAATTATCTTCCACCATACTCACTTGTGAGTCTTCGCTAGAGATTGGAATTGGGTCAATTTTTTGCCCCTCTTGATTCTCATCTCCAGCTTGGAATTCATGCGGTAGTATGTGTACCATGTTCACTGACACTAAGCCAAATTAGATGGTTGGCTGTGTCTGTTTCTCCTTTTGGTCACCTTGTTCAGTTACTCCAAAAGCATCCTCCATGCTGCTCTCTGGCACTTCATCCTTCGAATGGTCTGTCACGGCTGGTTTTTCAACCAGAAATGTTTGTTCAGCCATGAAGGCTTCGAACATTTCTTTCTCAACCATTTCTTTCTTTTGGCCCAAGCTAACTTCTTTCTCCATCTCGCTGTCACTCTCCATCAATGCCTTCTCCAATCCCGCTAAACTGGACTTCTCTCTGGCTTTTAGTTCAGAGTGAACTTTGGCCAACTGTTCTCTGCTGCAACCCATTTTGCCTTGTAGAGTTGGTTTTGGAGTATGGTCTGACTTTGGATTCTTCTTTCCTTCTGTCTGTACCAATGAAGAACTCTCTTCATTCTCTTCAGGTCTCGCTAGTACTGAGTGTACCTACGCTGAATTTTTCTTCTTTGTGATCTAGAAATTACGGGGACCATATCTGGTTCCTTTGTTTTTGGGTGCTTAAGGAACACCCAATTGTTTGGAACCACCAAAGGAGGCTTAACTATCCTGCCTTGGTTTCCAATTACATCTCTTTGGGTAAACACTTCTCTAGGTTTATTCTGAATCACAAACTAATCTAAGACCCCAGGTACCCACGAACCTACTGACCCTGCCGTTGACCTGCTTCTTTCTTCCTTCGAAGCCATCTTCGAAGCTAGCTGCGAAGGCCACTGCTTGGTCCTGACTTCATGCTTTGGGTCTAACTCAGACCTTCGATGAAGGTGTCCACTTTCTATCTTACGTGAGGCTGGTCTAGGGGGCCAATCTCTGGCTTTGATCCCATAAACTGAACCTCTCTCCAATCTCCTCTCAGAATGACTGCTCTCCATTCTGTAATAATTAGGTGGCCTGGGTTCATGTAAAGGCCTCTTGCCTATGCATCCTATCAGCTGTTGGTTCAACCCTCAATGGCTGCTGCCTGACACCCGATGGATATGACCTTTTATTGTAAGCATTGGTTGGTTTAGGACGTCTCTGCACATTCTTGTAGTATTGCTTCACATCAATTGGAAGTCCTTTTAACCACTTGTAGCTTAGTCTGCACCTAGGACACATCCTCTGCATTACAGCTACTTCTAAGGAATCGTCATCCAGTGCTTCTTCCTCAGAGTCTTCCCTCTGGTGTGAGAAACCTTGTCCAATAGCTGGTAGATTTCCAGTGTCTTTCTTGATAGTTGTCTGGTTGGCCACATGCATCTGCACATTGACTTCTTCCAATTCTTTTAAAGACAGGTTCTGAAAATCCGGCATAATGACATTGGCAGCCACCTCTCCAATTTCTGGAAATGGATTACTGTCGATCCCCATGGTCTTTTCAGCTTTGGCTAGGAATTTCAAACTTCCTTTCCGAATTTGTTCTTGAATCCTGTCTCGAAAAACAATACAGTTCTTAGTCGAGTGAGACCAAGAATTATACCATTTACAATATACTTTTCCTTTAAGTTCATCAAGAGATGGAATTTTAACCCCTTTTGGTAACTTAAGGAAGTTGGCCGCAAGCAAATGATCAAAAATGTCATCTGCCTTAGTTAAATCGAAAGAGTATTTCCTGTAAAGGTCTTTCTTTTTAAACTGCTGGTCAGTTGTTGTATCCTTATGAATTAATGCTTCACAGATCACAAGTTCTTTCCCCACAATCTCTGCTGCATCAATCTCATAGTTAGGCTCTTTGTAGTATGTCTTGTATGATGCATTATTTCGATCTTGTTCCTCCTCTAGTAATGCTTCATACCTAGATACTTATAAGTCAGTTCCACTAAGTCCCTGAACTCTGTTGAGTCAAACTTCTTTCGAAGCCTAAACTTTAAGCCATTTTGAGCCAATCTTACGAATTCTGGCTTTGACAAAATGACTCTACATTTATTTCGAGCCCTTTTAAATCTGGCAATAAATTGAGTAGCCTTCTCTTCAGGCCTTTGACTCAATCTTGCCAGGTCTTCCATGGAAACCTCTGGCTCCGATTGGAAGAATTGGGCATGAAATGCCTCTTCCATTTGTTGCCAAGTTTGGATTGAGCCAGGTGTAAGGTTAATGTACCATACAAATGCTCTCCCAGTTAGAGAGTTTGGGAATAGTCTCAGCTTCATATAGTCATTATTAGTAAATTCACCACATTGAGCAGCAAACCTAGCAATATGCTCTACTGTTGATTGGTTTTCATTCCCATAAAAAAAAAAAGGCGAAATCTAGTATCCTGAAACCTCTTGGGTATTCATGTACCCTATCTACCCATTCTGGGTATAGTTTTCTGTACACAAGAGTCTGGACCCCTCGAGCCATCGGTCCACACATCTCCCTAACGATGTCAGCAATTTGGTCCCTAGGGATCATATTTTGTGCCTGCTGAACCACTACTGGAGGAACAAACACAGGATTTGGTGGACAAACTTGTGCTTGTGGTCCTCTTGGTCCATAAGGGGGTATGTTTGAGGTGGTATATTTGGGACTGGTTGTCCCTGCGGTGCAGGTTGCTGTTGGGGGTGTGGGTAACCCCTTTGAGCCTGTCCTGCGAAAGGTGCTGGAACTGATGTTGTGTCTCTTCCATTTGTAGGAAAACATTCCAACCCCCGGGGTATAAATTCGAATAAGGGATTAGTGAAACCCCTTGTGCCAGGTATGGCTTTGAACATGGGATTTGGAACCATTCTTATGCCATTTTCTTGTACTGGGCCAGATCCACCAAATTGCATGGCTTCACTGTTAAGTACTGAGGCATTTTGACCTGCTATAGGCCTCGGAATAGGCTCGTACCAAGATTGAGGTGATGGTCTTTCACAGTTCTGATTATTAGTTTGACCATTAGAATGTCCATTAACTTACATAGACTATTTATCTCTAGCCAATCTTTGCTGAGGGACATTTGAAACTTCCTCCATGTGTCTTACGTTTGTTAATTGGTGGTTATTCATTCGATCCAAAAGGATGTTGCCCACCTTTCTATTGTGTTCATTAATTGTTGTCCCATTGTATCTATTAAGCCACCCCATGGATTTATTGGCTCAGTAGATGGGACAGTGGATGGTCCAATTCCTTGGTCTCATCCAACATTACAAACATGTGGTACTTGTTCCGAAGTACTGGTCTGTTCGACCATAGGTTCTGATAAAATGGGAATTTCCACAGGATGTGTTATCACATTATCCTCTAGATTAGGTATCTCTACCTCTCCTTCCACGCCTTCTTCCAAGCGTTCATTTTCTCCTTATCTCCTACGTCTAGCCATTTCAATCGGCCCACTGGGCGTGCCAAAAATATATGTTGGCTTTTTGGCTTTCGAAGGTTATTATTGTAATTGCGAGCGTGCCAGCAAGGATCAATCAGTCCTTACAGAAATTTAATTGCCAACCAATTATCAGACGATTGTGTTTTAGTTCTCTCAGCCTCAATGAAGAGAACTTTTACTGGTGGCTTGATTTAGGAGAATTAAGCAAAATATCAATCAAATAAAGAACAACTGAAGCATTTCATTAGAATGAAAAACTTACAATGATTCAAACTCAGCCTCGTAGAGGTTTACAGGGATAATCTACTTGAAACTACTCCTATGAATGAAGTGCAGTGCAGAATTTAAAGAACAGGAATGTAAAGAACAGGAAACGTAAAACTAAGTAAAGTAGAATAAGAATGGTTTTTTGGATCTAAGTCTGGATGGTTTTTCTAGGGCCTTCTCTGCTATTTATACTGCTCAAGGATGACCATCGAACTGTATTTCCAACCGTCGAACTGCTCCTCCATGATCGCTAATCATGTTGCCTCAAGATTAGCTCCATTACACCATCACTTGCAGTTAGGCTTCCCTCCTAAATTTGAATTTAAATGTGATTAACCGTTGATACCACATCACCTTGTATCTCTTTGTTGATCCACTGCTACTCAGATCTCATAACAACCAATACTAACTGCCACGTGTACGATCAGGATCGAAGATTTGAATAGTCTTCCCGTACTACCCTTACTTTGCCACGCGTCGAATTGTAACTGGCTTGTACAAAATATGTAGCCAACAAAAGTATAGGTCTGATCTTGAGCTCGACTAGGCTTGGAAATAACTTCAACTGTTATTATGTAATATGGGCCCATCCTAAACCCGTCCAAGTCTGGTCCATATCCACCTATGGCTAAGTAAGGAATTTAAAAAATTCGTAAATCGAACCGGTCCAATCCAATCTGGTAGGTTTGGTTTGGTTTTTCTAATCCATTTCGATTTTTGTTTGGAAAATTAAAAAATCAATCTCTGTGGATTGGTCTCGAATTTAAGTTCACGATTCCGGATTGGAACCAAATCGGACCGTATATAACTTAAGCTATATGTCTACCATACACCTTGATGCATACAATTCTACCCTCTTATATATAAAACCAAATCAAAATTCATATCGTTTCAGTTTTCTCTTCTCTTTTCTACGCCGCTAAAACTGATTTTTTTTTTTAATTATTTAGTATAATTTTAGTTTTGTAATTGTTGTTGCCACGAGTTTATTTGATGGGAGTTTTATGCTTATTACATTTGAACAATATGTTTATTTACTAAATATTATATTTATTTAAGTTAATGGTAGAATAATATGTTTATGTTTTCAAAAATTATGGGTACATTAATATTGAACAATGGGTGAATGCTATATGATTTTTCTTTTTTTTTTGTTAACATATTATGTGAAACCGTAATTTCAAACCGAACTGAACCGTGTTTATATGGTTTGGTTCAATTGGTTCCAAGATCTAAATAGATTAATTTGGTTCCAATTTTTATAAAACCGTAGATAATAAATTAATATTAATTTTATCTCAAATCAAATTAATTCAGACCATACTCATCCCTATCTCCACCCATTAGCACAAACGGTTTCTTGTTTCATTCAAATTTCAATTAAAGAGGGAAACCAAGTAACCAGCTTAGTTAAAGAGTGGAGATGGTGGAGAAATCTAGATTAAGAAAAGCAAAATGATAATGACACTTATTTAATTTGTCAATAACCTTTGTAAACTTGTAAAAATGTATAAAAATATTTTCAAATTTATAAAAAAAAAAATTAAAAATCAACTTTTTTAACAATCTTTGTTCACAGTCCATTTAACTATCATTAGTATGACCATGAAAAATACAATTTGTTGGAGGTAGAATAATTAGAATTTTGTCTATTTGAATATTTGAATGAAAGGATATGGGAAATAAAAATCATACCTATATGATGCATGTTTTACTTGTATTGGAAAAAATACTAAAAATAAAATTAATTAAGATAAATTATACTAAGCACTCTTGAAATTTGAAAAAAAGAAATATAACATGCCCATATTTTTAGCATAATTATATTAGGTTTCCTGAAGTTTTTTTTTTATCCACACAACACTTTTTTTATCAATAAATGATTAATTATATAGACGTTAAATGATGTTGTCATCTACCTTCTTTACATTAAAATATATATTTTTTGCTTTATTTATCCTTTTGTGTTTACATTATTTGCATTAATTTAAAATTTTTTAACTTTATTAAAAAAAGAATTGATATAACAAACACAAGAAAAATGATTTGTACCCCCACTGGGGGTCGACCCCCAGTGAGGTGGAGGCCCATGATTAGGCGAAAAAAAAAACAGTTTGTTTTTTCTTTTTTCTTTTTTTTTTTTTTTTTTCTTCTGTTGGCAGCCAGTGGGGGCGCGCCACCTCACTGGGGGTGCGACCCCCACTGGGGGTATAAGGCACAGCTCCAAACACAAACGGAATATATTAGGACCAATTCTTGGAGTGGTTATTTGGTGATTCAATATTTTAATAATAAATAGTTGTATTTGTAGTGAGAGGATTCGTAGTGTAAGATAATAAATAGTTAGGTAGAATGGAGGGAATTCGTAATGAAAGGATTAATAGTAAGAGGATTGTTAATGAGGGGATTAAATAAATTATATTTGTTTTGATGATAGTTGTTGGTGTAGGGATTGTTAAATTATTTTTATATAAAATAATAAAACAAATAAAAATTACAAAAACATTAAGCATTAATGTACAAAAAAAATGTCCAATATGTAAAAAATAAAATAAAATAAAATAAAATAAAACAAATAAAATTATGATTTTTACCTGACAAAAAATATAAAAAAAATTAAACATTAATGTTAAAAAAAATATCCAACATGTAAAAAAAAAAATTTGCAGTTGATCGACCGGACGTCCCATCTAGACTCAAGCCTCCATCTTAATCCTCTCTTTAAGATTCATCCTAATCTGAAGGGGATTATGAATCCTTTCTTCATATACCAAAACAAACGCAACATTAATAAGTCTCACCTCCATCTCAATTCCAATCCCCACGTTATCATGATACGACAATACTACTAATGACCACCAATCATAATGTACTTTTGACGGAGAACTCCACTAGAACTGCTTTAAAAGTAATTTTAATGAGCTGACACTATATAAATTAAAAAATATAAATAAAAAAAAAAGTAAAAGACAAAATATAAAGAGAAAAAAATTAATTTAGCCTCCGTTTGGGAAGGGGGTTGATTTTTTGATTTTTTTGACTATTTTAACCTAGAGCTAAAAAACTTGATTTGAGAAGGACTTTTTGATTTTTTTAACTTTTTGGTGAGATGTCTTCATGATAAATTACCAAACTACCCTTCACATGTGCTCTATATGTCAACGCCGAAATAAATTGATGGTCCTCCACGTCAGCTGCGTAATTGGACATGAGGATTGTTGTTTTTTTTTCTTCTTTTTTTTCTTCTTTTTTTCCTGTTGGGTTTGGATTTGGCGTTTTTTTGATGTTTTTTTTTTTTTTAAACTTTTTTTTTTGTCATTTTTCTTTTTTTATACATTAATTAGTTCTTGTTCTTTAATTTATGTTTTTTCTCTTTGTTATTTTCATTCGTATACAATAACTTTTTTTTTTTTATTTCCCAAAATGAGTTTTCATGTGTTTTATTTATTTTTAAATTATGTCGCGAATGATAATTTATGTTTTTATGTTTTTTTTTTACATATTTTTTAATGAGGCGTATTGTCCTCATTATTATTTTTTTTAATATACGTTTTTTTCATTTTTTAATTTATACACATTAATTTGTTTTTATATTTGAAAAATGGGTTTTCATGTGTTTTATTTATTTGTAAATTACATGGCAAATGGTAATTTCTGTTTTTTTTTTTTTTTTGAGGAGGCGTATTTTTGTCGTTCTTTTTTTTTTGAATTTACGTTTTTGTAATGTTTTTCAATTTGTATACATTAATTTGTTTTTTGTTTTCAAAAATAGTTTTTCATGTGTTTTACTTATTTTTAAATTATGTGGCAACTGGTAATTCATGTTTTTTACTTTTATATTTTTTTATTTTTTTACTTTGTTTTTAATTTGTTTGGTTTTTTTGGGAACACGGTTTTTTATGTCATCTATTTAAAATGATGCGAAAAATCATATATTGCCGTGTGTTTAATGACAAAAAATGAGGTCTGTTTTGCTTTTTTGTTCTTTTGAACTTGTGTTTTTATGTTTTTAATTGACGTCGCACATGACAATTTCTGTATTACTTTTTTTTTTTCTTATTTGTTTCAGCTTGTTTTCTTTTTCGAAAAGGCTTTTTTCTGTGGTTTTCGATTTTTCAAAGTTAGGCACGTCACCAACAGAACGGGGGTATATTCCCGTGTAAACACATTCTACTTGTACATACATATTATAACTTGAATACAGTCTGTTCCATGTGTATTACCAATGTTACAACCCTACGAAAATTAGGTCGACTATTATATATTTCCTAACGTTCCGTTGTTATGCATGTAACATAATTTGTCGCGTATGTGAAGGCGCACCAATGCCATATGCAGGTCCTCATCCCCAACCATTAAACCATCCTCGTCATGTTCAACTTTTGGTATGGCATTTACTATTGTCATAGCCTCTTCCTCGTCCTAGATTAGGTGAACAGTTGTTGGATTACCTGTGTTTCGTCGTATATAATTATGTAATGCCATTGACGCACCTACTAACTGAACTTGCACATTTGCAAAGTCATACCGAGGCATGTCTCGAATAAACTCACATCGATTTTTCCAGGCACCGAAAGTGCGTTCCACCACACTGCGTAACGACGAGTGAACTTTGTTAAATAATTTCCTTGGCGTGTTTGCCGTCGTGTTCCGTGGAATACGTTAGAATTCTTGTTGGTGGTAACGGCTGCCTTTAAATGGTGCTAAGTAACTAATCCGGATTGGATAGCCAGAATCAACAAGATAATATTTGCCTGCGGACAGGACAACAATGTATGACACCAAAAACAAACATTGTGCTTCATTTTCAAGTAACGTTGTTTCAGAAAAATTTATAGCCCCATAAATGCAGAATTCATGGCCATGTTTTACCTTCGTCGGGATGTGAAAATGAGACATTGTCATTTGTTAGTATCTCGTTGAAGATGCGACTATCATGCATACTTCCTTCCCATCCGCACGAAATGAATATGAAACACATGTCAAAATCGACCGCGGCCATGATATTTTGCGTGTGACAGTATTTCCTACCGAAATATGTTACCGCATCTGGCCCCGTAACCCATGTACTTACATGTGTTCCGTCTATTGCTCCAATACAGTCCTGCAAACAACCCAATTCTTTTGTTGCGTAAATGGGTCACAAGTAATGGTTTTTCCATACGTCACGTCCAGTTAGTAATAAAAACAAAATAACTGACACTCCTTGTTTATATGTGAATAATGTTTTCAGTAGTACCTTGAACGGTAGATATTTTCGTCTAGACCGCATGTATAGATGCATACGATGCTGACTGTATGTGGGCCGACAATGAACAACAGTGAACTCTTTCTTGGAAGTTAATACGTTATGCACGTGCCGAGACACAGTCTCCCCCGAATGTTGGAACCGTTCTTGGATTTCCCAATTTTGTTTCCCTTTCCACACATGGATAAACATTGCAACAGTTTCTTCAACAGCTAAGCCATGTGGACGTTGCGGTACTTGTAACCAAAAATCATTCACTAATGTCTCACACAAGGCGGCAAAAACTTCATTCAGCATGCAAACTTTTTCCTCAAATCGACCCATATGGCCCGCATATAGTTCGGATATCCATGCATTCCCGGTCAGTATTCAAGTGCGACATGGCATTTTAGCCATCTGTTTATCGTACCATTCTGTTGCATACTGGCATACTTGTAGAAATGTGCAATTGTGTTCTTGTTGCACCTAGACCGCCATTTGATTAAGCATTTCCCTTAAATCATCATTGTTGATTCCATTCCAGGGATTCATCACGGCTTCATTGATGTGAAACCTACAAGAGTGGCACTCTTTCAATTAGTTTGCACGTGATTCATTGAGTCAAATTATATTGAAGTTTGCAATTAAAAAATGCCGTATTAAATTTAATGTAAGTAACGCCATCACCAATGTCATTAGTAACGCACATTAATATAATTGAACAAATTGTAAACCTGTTCAACTTCTGCTTTACATAGGGACCATGGTGGTAACAACCACAAAAGTTGACGTCAAACTAAACTAACAGTTAAATTTGCAAAATATAGACATACAAAACATAGCAAGAAAACCGTCGTTGCCTATCTAAAAAATAGCCACACATGTAATTAAAACAGAAGCATTCCATTCATTTCCCAAAAACCATGCACAACCATGCTTCCAGTCCGTCAACCCATGCACTTAACTAAAAGTTTTGTTGACCACAGCTAGCAAGAAAAAAACAAAAAGGCAGGAATAAAAACAAGCACACACAACCATCCTATTTTAATACAGTGCCAACAATAACATAAGTCAAAGTTTTCAAAAGCAAGACACGGACAGGCATCTTCAACACTCGTAACACCGCTACATCACATCCGGTGAGCCCCAAACAGGTTTGCAAAAGGTGCCGACGCAGTACACTGGAGCTGCTTCTGTGTAAGCCACCCTATGATGTGGTCGTCATTAGGCTAGCACATCATCACCTCCCGGTAATCGGCGTTATCCATAAGTGTCGAGGCGAACTGGAATAACGACGTACTAGTCAGGGATGGAATACTCGACAGGTGATGCATGCACTCCGAAATAGCGTACAGCAATTCGTTGCCTGTGAGGTGCCTCACCGTAACCTGCTGATTCTTCGTACGCACCACATCTGTTAGATTGTTCATGCTTTCCACAATAACTGACGCTCAACTTGTTGCCTTCTTCGACTTTGAAACACTTGTTGATGGCGTCTTTCTCCTTTTTCCCTTTACAATCGGAACATGCTCCAGTGAAGAATCTGAATCCACGTCTTGTACTCCTGCGGGTATCGGATCAGCAAATGGCTGGGCTCCCAAACTATGCACTGAATCAGATGAGTCATCAACAGCTTCAGGAAGTTTCTCTCCCGGGATCCAATGGTGCTTACCAGTAGTTGATGCCCTCATGAAGACCGTCTCCATCAACTCATGATGTTCCAAAGTTTTTTTTCCTGAACTTGGCATACACCTTGTTTATCTGCAGAAATAGAGATATATGAAACAGAAAGACGTTACATTTCATATAAGTAATTAAAAATTAACTTAAAAATGGAAAAATGTACTGGTAAATGACAAATATGAAACTTGTTTGTACATATACTTACCGATTCTATCTTGTCCTACCACTCCTCAGGTGCCTGAAACATACTGGTGTCACAGTTAAACCCTATCCTTGACACTCCTTTGCTTGAATCCATCAACTTTTTCCACGCTTGCCACTCTTTTTTCAAACTCATGTACTTATTCTTCAACTGTTTCAGTCCATGTTTTTTTCTAGTTTTTATCCCAAATTTCCTTGCCAAGGACTTGTACCTTGCTTGGCTGAGGACTAGGAATAGGCAATTTCCTTTAGTAATCTCATTTGTAATCAACTGCAGGAAAACTCGGATTGAGTCACTATCCCATGAGGCCTTGTGGCTTAACTGATTATGTGTCTCTTCAAGACTGCTTGACTTGTCAGTGAAAATGCCTTTGCTTTTGGAATGGGTACGTGGAGAAGTACGTATGGAAGCCATTACTAATGTATGGTTACAAAAGATTACCATCACAAATTCAGTTGTTATATACAAACGCATAAGCCATTACACATTAATAACAACAAACAGAGAGATAGGATGCTAAATTAGCCAGCATATAACCATTGCACAGTAATAACATACGCACACAGGTTCCATGGAACTAAGTAGTGGAAATAGTTATGATAGTCATTAATACGTCGACCGTTCCATACTAACAAAGGCAATGGCAACTTAAAGTAATACTAGAACATACTTTTTGAAATACTAACAACGTCGTAACGTGTTTGTACATACTGACAACATCCTAACGTTTCTTACATACGGAACAACAAAATGACAACGACAATGCATAGCACATACACAATGGTCTTAAGGACACGCAAAGATTGTTGAATGTCTATGACATCAGCCCGCAATTGCATGACAATTTCGTCTCTGGGTGACGCATAGTCTTGGTTCTCTCGCCTTGGTTCTTCGCACCAACCAATCCAACTGACACAGGGCTGATGAGTGCAAATGATGGAACTATTAGTCAATGGATTGTTAATGTTCATACAGTTATGACCAGTAAAGAATGGGTGACTCACCACAGGGCGGGGACATGCAAAGTAGGGACGCCCTGGGTTTTTGGCAGACCTGAAAATCTTAACAATACAGGGGCCATGTCCACAGGCACACATTCATCGTGGCCATGTACTGGAAGTTGCAGTAGAGGTAAACGAAGCCATGCTATGCTTTACAAACATTCGGAAGTGACAATGAATCATGTAAGTAATTAGTTTATGTTATCCGTCTATCAGGTTAAATATTATCTGAATACGTTGATGCACATGTTTCATAGGATAGGTATACAAACTGTCAACTTCTTTCTGTTTATTTTAAAGAATTACAGTCCTACATTCTCATGGTTTTACTGTGAAGGTGGTAATAGGAAAGTAAATATGTAATTTGGTCAATTTAGATTTCAATGAACATAAAAAAGGGCATGAACACCGTGTGTTTACATGACTGAGATGAAGAATTCATGATCAAATTTTATTATTACTTTTTTCCTACTTAATATTATTATTATTATTAAATTCTGTTGTTTTTTGAAATTTCAGAATAGTCTATTTATGTCAATAATTTTAAAGATTAAAGTTTGTATCCACATGACACAAATTAGACATACTTAATTGAAAAAAAAATACCGCATTAAAACTTAGACTACATCAACTGAAAAAGAGTTATGCACACACTGGTAATCCGGAAGGTATTTCAATGAAGACAGATATGAATGAAGGAAGCAGAGGGTCTTATTCAAATTTATGAATAATCAAGTTAACAGTGTTTGAAGAAGTGAAGTTGAATCAGGACAACCCGAAAATGTGACCGTATAAGAATCAAGACTGCCTCTGAGGACTGTTTTTTGGAACAGAGATTGAGGCATTCTCTTCAGCAT
The DNA here is from genome assembly GCF_004153795.1 of Camellia sinensis. Taxonomy (NCBI): domain Eukaryota; kingdom Viridiplantae; phylum Streptophyta; class Magnoliopsida; order Ericales; family Theaceae; genus Camellia; species Camellia sinensis. The sequence goes on along the minus strand of NW_021028362.1, from coordinate 669,733 downwards.
TGACAAATCAATAGGTATTTCACAGATGGAGAAATCGTCTCCAGCATTGAATCAAAAATCACAGAACCCATTCAGATCATGTGTTTTCCTTATTCATTGACAGACTATTTCATGAGAATTCAATAGGTAATTCACAGATCATAAATGAAGTTTATCATGACAGTGATAAGTAATCAAATAACCAATGTTTACTAAAATGAATTTTGTAATAGAAATTGATATTCATTCACAGAATTTATGTTTTCATGATCAAATTTGTATTGAAATTATGATCTCAACTTGATAATTTGTAATGCGAATTATAAGAAAGAAAAAAAAGAAATGCAGAATAGACTGTTTTAATCTCTGAACAGCACAGGTTTACACATTTTATTTTTCATATGTATCTGTTTTTGAATCTTTACCATGGGTTCATCTACATGAAAAAATAAGAATAGATACATATATCTGCCTTCAAACCGAACAGATTTATATATAAGAACAGATATATATCAGCCCCAAATGTGTGAAATGTAACTGTACTCAACCCAAACCGAACAGATTTTTTTTTAATATAAGAACAGATATATAAAGAAGAAAAGATATAACAAAACTATATATATATCTGCCCCAAATGTGTGAAATGTAACCGTAATCAACCCAAACCGAACAGATTTTTAGAAAAAATAAAAGAACAGATATATAAAGAAGAACAGATATATATATATATATATCTGTCCCAAATGTGTGAAATGTAACCGTAATCAACCCAAGCACCACGGTCAACACACAGATCGGTCATGAACCCAACCCGTAATGCACCCAACCCTAAGCAGATCGGAAGCAGGGGCCACACAGACGCGAAAAGGGAAACCTAAATCAGAATGGCCATAAAGCATTACCTGCAGATCGGTGCGGTTTGAGACGGTTCGTTCTTCTTTGCCACCGCGGATGCGTACTCCGGTGCCAATCGCCTCTGCGAAGCTGCTCAAATGTCGTGGTCGCCGCTGGTATACAGTTTCGCCTATTACGCTTGTTGTGTGTCGTTTGGGAAGGTTATGTGTGTGATGAGGCGTTGTCCCTCAGAATCAGAGGGAACTCTTCAGGGTATTTTGGTAAATTTACCCCAATAAGGGTTTCAAACCAACCCGTGAAAGCTGTTTTGTCTCCATGTGGCTAAATAAGCCAATTTTGTCCAGATGTGGCTATTTTAGCCCCAGTTTTGCTTCCCAAACACCACCTTTTTTTTGTCAAGCTGTTTATATATCTATTTGGGGGTATAGCTCAAAACTAGCTTACATCACCAAAACTAGCTTTACCACTGAAAAGAGTATAGCTCAAAACTAGCCTTGGTTTTGAGCTATATATCTTTTTTTGTCAAAACTAGCTTAGCTCAAAACTAGCTTAGCCCATGAATCTAGTTTTGAGCTATTTTTGTGACTTCTAAGACCTGATTAAAGAGTATAGCTCAAAAAGAGCTATACCCCCTCTGATTAAAGACCTCAAAACCACATCTTTACCACTGAAAATCCACTGGATTTCAGTGGTAGGAAGGCCAAACCAAGGCTAGCTCGGAGGCCTTAAGGCATGGCTTAAAACAAAGCCAAACAAAGCATGCAAGAGGGCTACACACCCCTAACATCAAAATGACCTTAAACAAACTTAAAAAGGACTTAAATACAAGACTTTTTCCAGTTATAAGCAAAACCTAGATCAATATGCAAAGAGGGCTAAAGCAAGGTGCAAGAAAGTGCAAAAATGGGGAAAATACTTACCCTTGAAGACCCTCTTTGAAACCAGCAACTTCAGGGGGTAGAAACTCACTTTTAGACCTCAAGAAGCCCCCCCAAGAAGCTTTGTCCAATGGTGGTGGTTTACCTCTAGGTGTTGTAGTGTAAAAGTGCAAGGAAAATGGACTAAACTACAACAATATAGAGAGAGAGCAAGAAATAGAGAGAGAGGGAGCTGTATCTCTTGTAAAAATGCTAAACCTCTGATATAGGGGGAGCCCTCTTGCTTATATAGAAGAGAGCAAGAAGAAGCTTCTTCAAGAAGCTTTTTAAGAGCTCCATCCCTCCATACACGTGCATGGAGGGCAGAAAACAAAAAATCAGCTGGCTCAAAAGATCTGGAGGAAAACCAGCTGAGACAGGGGGGTGCCGGCCATCAATAATGGCCGGCAGTGGCTCACTGATGGCCGACAGGGCTTCATCAGTGGCCGGTAGGCACAAGTAAATGGCCGGCAGTGCCATGCCATGGCCGGCAGTGCACCAAGAAGGTCACTTTGAAAGGACCTAGTCAAGGTAAAAAAAAAAAAAGGGCAGAAAGGATACAGGGTCCGGGAAGCTCGAACTGGTGACGTTCCACCGCGACAGTCAAGTACTCAGCGAGCAATCAAACTAGTTGTTGGGTGTACCTGCAAGCACAACCAAGTCTCGAGAACGATCAAAAATGGAGTGTCTACAGCAGTTTTGATTCTTATACGGTCACATTTTCGGGTTGTCCTGATTCAACTTCACTTCTTCAAACACTGTTAACTTGATTATTCATAAATTTGAATAAGACCCTCTGCTTCCTTCATTCATATATGTCTTCATTGAAATACCTACCGGATTACCAGTGTGTGCATAACTCTTTTTCAGTTGATGTAGTCTAAGTTTTAATGCGGTATTTTTTTCTGATTAAGTATGTATAATTTGTGTCATGTGGATACAAACTTTAATCTTTAAAATTATTGACATAAATAGACTATTCTGAAATTTCAAAAAACAACAGAATTTAATAATAATAATAAAGTAGGAAAAAAGTAATAATAAAATTTGACCATGAATTCTTCATCTCAGTCATGTAAACACACAGTGTTCATGCCCTTTTTTATGTTCATTGAAATCTAAATTGACCAAATACATATTTACTTTCCTATTACCACCTTCACAGTGAAACTATGAGAATGTAGGACTGTAATTCTTTAAAATAAACGGAAGGAAGTTGACAGTTTGTATACCTATCCTATGAAACATGTGCATCAACGTATTCAGATAGTATTTAACCCAATAGATGGATAACATAAACTAATTACTTACATGATTCATCGTCACTTCTGAATGTTTGTAAAGCATAGCATGGCGTCGTTTACCTCTACTGCAACTTCCAGTACATGGCCACGACGAATGTGTGCCTGTGGACATGGCCCCTGTATTGTTAAGATTTTTAGGTCTGCCAAAAATCCAGGGCGTCCCTACTTTGCATGTCCCCGCCCTGTGGTGAGTCACCCATTCTTTACCGGTCATAACTATATGAACATTAACAACCCATTGACTAATAGTTCCATCATTTGCACTCATCAGCCCTGTGTCAGTTGGATTGGTTGGTGCGAAGAACCAAGGCGAGAGAACCAACACTATGCGTCACCCAGAGATGAAATTGTCATGCAATTGCAGGCTGATGTCATAGACATTCAACAATCCTTGAGTGTCCTTAAGACCATTGTGTATGTGCTATGCATTGTCGTTGTCATTTTGTTGTTCCGTATGCAAGAAACGTTAGGATGTTGTCAGTATGTACAAACACGTTACGACGTTGTTAGTATGTCAAAAAAGTATGTTCTATTATTACTTTAAGTTGCCTTTGCCTTTGTTAGTACGGAACGGTCGATGTATTAATGACTGTCATAACTATTTCTACTACTTAGTTCCATGGAACCTGTGTGCATATGTTATTACTGTGCAATGGTTATATGCTGGCTAATTTAGCATCCTATCTCTCTGTTTGTTGTTATTAATGTGTAATGGCTTATGCGTTTGTATATAACAACTGAATTTGTGATGGTAATCTTTTGTAACCGTACATTAGTAATGGCTTCCATACGTACTTCTCCGCGTACCCATTCCAAAAGCAAAGGCATTGTCACTGACAAGTCAAGTAGTCTTGAAGAGACACATAATCAGTTAAGTCACAAGGCCTCATGGGATAGTGACTCAATCCGAGTTTTCCTGCAGTTGATTGCAAATAAGATTACTAAAGGAAATCGCCCATTCCTAGTCCTCAGCCAAGCAGGGTACAAGTCCTTGGCAAGGAAATTTGAGAAAAAAACTGGAAGAAAACATGGACTGAAACAGTTGAAGAATAAGTACATGAGTTTGAAAAAAGAGTGGCAAGCATGGACAAAGTTAATGGATTCAAGCAAAGGAGTGTTAGGGATAGGGTTTGACTTTGACACCAGTATGTTTCAGGCACCTGAGGAGTGGTGGGACAAGATGGAATCGGTAAGTACATGTACAAATAAGTTTCATATTTGTCATTTACCAGTACATTTTTCCATTTTTAAGTTAACGTTTAATTGCTTATATGAAATGTAACGCCTTTCTGTTTCATATATCTCTATTTCTGCAGATAAACAAGGTGTGTGCCAAGTTCAGGAAAAAAACCTTTGAACATCGTGAGTTGATGGAGACGATCTTCATGGGGGCATCAGCTACTGGTAAGCACCATTGGACCCCGGGAGAGAAACTTCCTGAAGCTGCTGATGACTCATCTGATTTAGTGCATAGTTTGGGAGCTCAACCATTTGCTGATCCGATACCCGCAGGAGTACAGGACGGTGGATTCAGATTCTTCACTGGAGCATGTTCCGATTGAAAAGGGAAAAAGGAGAAAGACGCCATCAACAAGTGTTTCAAAGTCGAAGAAGGCAACAAGTGGAGCGTCAGTTATTGCGGAAAGCATAAACAATCTGACAGATGTGGTGCGTACGAAGAATCAGCTTGTTTCCATTGGTGTGTAATGATTATGACTAAGGCCTCGTTTGGGAACAAGTTTTTTTAGTAATTTTTTGACTTTTTAGCTAAAATATGGTGTAAAAAAATTAGCATGTTTGGGATGATTTTTTGGTTTTTTAAAAAAGATGTGCAAAAAGTAGAAAGAAAATGAAATCTTTGACTTTTTGGTATAGGTTATTGGCTTTTTGATTTTTTTAGTGACGTTTTGACTTTTAGGCTATAAAGTGATGTTACTAGATGAGGCCTAAGTACAAGGAATTATCAGAATATATATTCATATATATATGTGCTAGTGAGGATAACAGACAGCAAAATAGGGAGTATGCATATATAAAGTCATATAGTGTTGATTATGTGAGAACAATTTTGGATTACACCAAATTATAATTTGTCCCTGTGACGGTCTTGCTAGCTCTTTCCCATCCACAAATGATGCCCTGTATAATGATTCCAGTTTTAACCAGACCCTTTTGTGTCTTGGACTTGGGTTTTGTGGTTTCGTAGTGTTGTTCATGCCTTTTTCCCCTTATACTTCCTTGAGTTTGGCTATTTGATTGTAATGGTTACGTTTAGAACAGGTTGGTTACTTGGTTTTCAAACTTTGGTTGCCTGAAATTTTACTCCTCCGCTGGAGCGGCACTTCTTGCGCTCGAGCGGACTTTGTGAACTCTTAGTACTTTTACAGGTCTGTAAAATTACTAGGAGAGTGTATTCTACGCTTGAGCGGTGCTTTCTGCGCTCAAGCGATCTCAGCTCAAGCGACATTTCTTGTAGTAATCCCGGTTTCGATCCTTCTTTCATGTTTTGCCACTTCGACTAGGCCGATAAGGGATCGAGCTACCTGGTTAGCTCGCGGGGGTCTAGGGGGCAGCACCCCTTGGTGAGTCCGAGGGCAGCTCCCTGGCGGGGTCGAGGGGCAACGTCCCCAAAGAAAAAATGTAAAATGCATTAGAAGTTGCTTGTCCGCTCGAGTGGCCGTTTATGCGCTCGAGCGGAGAATATTTGGTTTCAGAAGTTTAACCTGTTTGCAAAAGTACTGGGTTAGTGTATTTGACGCTCGAACAGGGCTTTCCACGCTCGAGCGGACCATGTTATATCAGTTCATGAATCTGATATTTTAGATCACTTTTTCAGTCATCTCTCTCTCTAAAACTCTCTAGAATTCCAGATCGGGAGCTTCTCTCTCTAGAAGTCATTTTCTCTCTTTGATTTCTCCAAATCCATTGGGATTTAGACCTAAGTTCTTTACCAAAGTTGGTTATCATCTCAAGGGCTTCGTTGTGTGTGGTGAAGATCGAGTTTCGACACTGTTGATTTTGGGGGTTTCATCTCTTTTCTTCTTCAAAACTTGAGGTAGGGATTTTCTTAGAGTTATATATATATTTTTGCAAGATCTATATGATTTTCGAAATCATCTTTCGATAGCTTTGAAAATTGATTGTTGATTCAAGAAGTTGAGCGATTTTGAAAGTGGGTTTGTCTCTTGTTCTTTTAAAATGATCTTATGGGTTTTGATCTTCGTTGATTGAAGAAAAGATGATTTTGGAAAGTTTTCTTTCAAAGGATTTGAGTTGTATAGTTTTAGTGAGAAAACCTAGAATTTGGGAATTTTTTTAAAATAGACTGAAAATCCATGAATATTATTGTTGTATTTATTTGTGTGTCAAAATAAATGGATGTTTGGAAATTTTCTTATTTATATTTATATAAATGACGAATTTCAGGGAATACGAGAATTGTTGTTCATTTTGGAAATTATTGTTCAAAACGTTGAAATAGTCATGAAATGACTAATTATTGAGGATACTTAAGAAGAGGGAATTGTGTTATTCCTTGGATGATGAATTGGAATAAAAGTATTTATATTCATCTTGTGTTATTGGCATAACAATTCGTTTGATTACATTAAACTTTGAAAGTTGATTTGAAAACTTGCATTGAGAAAAGAATGCTGAGAAACAAGTTTTCATGAAATGGTTTTGGGGTAAATATGTAGATAAGTCTTGATAGGTGGTGTAGATGATATTTAATAAGTTGGCCTGAGAATCCGGGGTGAAAGATCGAAAACCTGCGTGGATAGGTGTTGAGCGTTCTGGTTAATACCGGTAAAAATGACAATTTGGTAGTACTTGTATAGTGTACTTGCAGACACCGACCTAGGGATTACCAAAGTCGTATTTAACGCCCTTGAAATAAATTGTTAAGTTTTCAACAATTGAAATTGCATGACATCATTGAGTATGATGGTTTTCAAAAAATGAAAATGTGATTTATCTTCAAAAAGGGCATAGCATGGCATATGCATTTCATCTCTTGAAACTTGTATAAAATGTATATACTTTGTTAAGGATTTCCTTTATGTTCACCCTACGGGATTTTTGTATAGGAAAAGATGTGGTGATGCCGCCTAACTAAAGGCGAGGAAATGTGTGTTGAGAGTACAGGACTCTCATTTTGCTATGATTCTGTGTGTAAGCCAAGGGCTGTATGTGTGTGGGTTTGAATAACTGTTTTGTGTTAGCAGGCTCAAGCCTTGGAAACTTGTAAACCCTTAGGGGTATTTATTTGTTTATTTACTTGTTGTTGGATTAATGTATTGTTGCCTGAAGAACTATTGTATCATGTAATGTAAGTTTGGAGATTTATATTCAATTTTCCTTGAAAGAGCCATGATTGTTGTATTATCATTTGGGTTAGAAATTTGGGGCGTTACATTTCTTGTGCTCGAGCGTTGGTCTATTGTTTGCAAAACTACTAGGAGTATGCATTCTGCACTCGAGCGTCACTTCTTACACTTAAGCGGACTGTGCGTATATCAGTTCGTAGTAGCACCTTTCTACATCACTTTTTCACATCTTTTTCTCTCAAAACCCTAGATCTAAAGCCTCTCTCTCTAAAACTCTCTTTCTCTTTCTTTACATTTTCACCTAGATCCGTTGGTCTCTATACCCTACTGTCTTCGGGAAAGAGGTAGAGCGTCTCAAAAGCTTTACTTTGGTTTGAATGAAACTTGGTTTTGGCGTCTTCGAAGTTTCTTCCTTGCTTTGCTCATCTTCTAAACTTGAGATAAGGACTTTCTACACTCTTCTATGAGTTTTAACTTAGTTATCTGTTGATGTGTAAAGAATATTAGAATTTGAGATAATTTTGAACAAACCTAAGATATTGGTTTAAAATCAAAAGAGGGGTTTTCAAATGTATGTGTTAAAAATAGTTTTGGGAGTAGATGTGAGGTTATGTTGTGATAAACTTGTTGATTTGATACCCGATGTGGAATTTCGGAGAAATGAGAGTTTTGCCGTAAAATGTCTCAACTAGTTATTTTGTATAAATAAATGAAATTGTTGTTGGGAATATGAAATTGGATGAATGTTTATATAAATGGTGGAGTTGGATATGTGTTATCTCTCACCTATAGAAATTTGGGTAATTTATCTGTCTTGGAGATTGTATATCTGTTTAGAAATATCTGTTTTGGGCTATCGGTGGAGAATAGCTATGATTGTTGTAGAAATTACATGAGAATTAGGTGAATTGAAACTAATCTCTTATTCATTCACATTGAATATGACTATGTTTTTAATACATTGTAAATGTATGATGTTTGGGAGAAGAAGGAGGATGTACTCCATGTTTGGGAGAAAAAAGGAGATGGACTCCATCAAATTAAGTTGGCCTGTGTGTCTAGGGTGAAAGTCTTGAAAACCGCGCGTATACATGGGTGCCGATTCCCGCGGACGAAATATCCGTAAAATGGAAAATTTGAAGTATTTGTATAATGGTTGTGTTGGTTAGAGACCCACTGAGTTGTACCCTCAGTTTGGGTTGTCTTAATGAAATAATGAATGACTTATGAGTTGAGATAAAATGAATTGAGGTATAAAGCACAACATGGCATGGTTTTGTAAAAAAGTTATAAATGATTTTATCTTGGGCTTTGGATATGCATATCATACTTATATCTTTGTTAAGATCATATATTATGTTAGATTGTTTCTATTGGGTTTTGGCTCTCCCTATTTGGGAAAAACCATTTTCGGGTGACGGCGATATGCCTCTGCCAAGACAGTAGCTTGGAGGGATTTAGAGCAAAGGCTTCTCTTTTGTGTATTATGTTTTTGTTTTGATTCAAGCCAAGGGCTTTACATGTATTGGATTTATATCCACTTTTGTTGTAACCAAGCATGGTCTTGGAAAGATGTAAGCATATAGGGCATTTATTTAGTTAAACTCTTTTGTACTATTAACTCTCATGAAATGAAAGAATATTATACTCTGATTCATATTGTTATTTACATATGATCTTGAATGGATTTATGGCATTTATTTCGGGGAGTTACTCCCTGATTTGAGTTTACTCTGCTCATAAATTTGATTGCTGATGTTGGTTGAAAATCTCGACTATTTTTAAGATGTGAATAACCATTATGCAGTTCTTTTATAATGAATTTTTCTATAATTGTTTTTAGATATGTCATTTGGTCTCAATAAAAGTATGAGCTACTCTTACTTGCCATTGTTCTAACAGACTAACCTAAATCCAAATTAGATGTAACAAGAAAAGTTCCACAATTGTTGATTTTTTGTTCAATTGTTTGAACATTTTTTTTGGAACTAAGATCACTTAAGTTGGAACTAAGATCATTGTTTAATAAAGTGAAAATAAAACTGTAAATTTCAAAATTCCCAAACTCTGTCAATGTCTTAATGAATAAAGAAAATAGTTGCTGATATTAGGAGTTTGAATGCAGTTTGTTGAGAAAATGCTGTGCTCGATTCATTCATATGATTAATGCTATGAATTGGATCTCCTTATTTCTAACTTGATGAATAGAAAATAGATGTCAACTGTAGTGAAAATTATGTCAAGGTTTTGTAATAATAAATTTACTCACAAATTGCCCTTTCAAATGAAGTGCTACTACACACATCTCCAATGTAAAGACAATATTTTCTAGTCTCAATATGCCATTAACTATTGCTGCTTTACTAACTAAAATAGTTTCAATGTGTTTGAGGCTTTGTCATTAGCTCTAACTGCTTAAACTTCGTTAAGATTTCGATTCTTGGTTCTGGATACCACATTCAATCTATGTAATATGCTCTATGCAAATTTTGACATCAATTTTCTGGGTTAGTTTAATTTTTTGTGGTATAATTTTTCCCACAATTTGATTGTGGAAGCTTTGAAGATAGATAGTTTGCAAAGACTTTGCTCATCTTTGGAGCCACTTTTCCTCATAATTGTAAGTTATGTTAGCTTATTTACAATGAAGTAATTGTTGCATTGTTTACATATTTATCATTTTATTCTTTTATTTGGTTTCTTGCAAGATTAAAAAATGAAGTTAAAACTTCTGACACTACAGCCCTTCTGTTAGTGTTAAGTTAAATTTGTGTCCTGATTGGTAGTGAATTCACTTATAAGATATTTTTAATGGAAAAATGAAGTAGAGTTGCATACATATTGAATTAAGCAAGTGACAGTGATATAAAATTGCGAATCCTTGAAGACATGTTAGACTTTTTTGTGTTGCAAGTCATAAATTATTCTCTGTTGTTCCAATTTAAAAGACAACTTTGTGTTGCTTTAATTTTGACAGTATAGTCCATGTGACTCAAATGATCTAAAGTAGTGGCAAATTTGATTTCTTAATAACTTAGAAGAGTTCTAATGCCTCTTTGGTTTTTGGGTGCTTCTTTTGACTATGTAGTGTATGCTTGTATGTTTTTAGATCTTATGTTTCAAAAATCTCTATTGTTCTCCATATTTTTTAATTTGAAACTATTGTTTTATGCTTTATCTCCACTCATTACTCTATCCTAAAATTGTTGGAAAATGGTTTTGTAAAACCTTATCTTTTACTAACTTTGAGCATTAATTAAAGTAGGACCTAAGCGTTATTTTTAATGTTTATAATTGGGTTCATGTTTAATGCCGCATAGTGAATAACATTGTGTATTTGGTTGTTCAAAACCATTTTCGGATGAATGAGAATTCAACGCACATTTTCAGATTCGTGGAAATGGCTTTAGGTGGGTTTCCTACACATTTGTGAAATGTGCTTGTCCCATATTGGAAATACTTAACGATTTATATAGGTATATAAACTTTAGCTTGGGATACTTGGGATGGGCCCCAAGGGGTACCCAAGTTTGTGGAAGGGTAAAGTTATAGGTAAAGTGGGCTAGACCCATTAGACCCAAAACAAAAATACACGAACACGCCGCCACCATTCGATCAGTCCGGCTGAGCTACGCTTGTCCGACCCAATACTTATCTTTATGGGCACAAAACATTTGTATTTTATTTATTTATTTATTAATTTTGGTTTCAAAATTCAAAATAAATTGGTCCAGATTTTTTCCTCTACCCGAACAGGTTTTCTACCTATTGAATCCACCCAAACAGGTTTCTACCTATTGAATATGTCCAAACAAGTTTTCTATCTGTTGAAACCTATTCAGAAAAGCCACCAATTTCCTATAAATTGCCTGTCATTCCAGAAATTCTTTCAATTCAATTTTTCAGAGCATTTCTTCATTTTCTTTCTGATTGTCCTCTTGTCTTCTGCATATGTCCATCATTTAATCTTTAGAAAGAAAGAGAGAGAGTTAAGCAAAGTTTTGGTTTGCCAAACTTGATTTTGTAGTGTTGCGAATCAAGTTATAGTCGTTGCATCCTGGGAAGTAGACGTCGGTAAATCTCGAAGCATCGGTGCAAGGACGATATCTACTTAAAAGAAATTGTCCAACACAAGCATCGACTTATAAATTCTATAAGCATTTAATTCAGAATTTAATTTATTAAATTTTTTTCTGGATTATTTATTTTTATTTTGTTGTTTATTTTATTTAGTCATTTAATTTACATACACATAACCACTGGGGAATAACAATCTTAAAGTAGATTTCTGTTTTTTTATTTGTGTGTTAGACAGACGAATATTTTGTTTCGAAAAATTAAATAGTAGTCATATACTATTTAATTTCTTAAATAGAGGTAATATACTATTTAATAATTTCTTTGATAACATAGTAGTCATATACTGTTTATCATTGAAATTTTGTTACAAAATATTATTCTGCATATTTTGTTATAAATTCTTTTCTATATAAATTTGTGATTAGTGCATTATTATTTCGTCAGAATTATAAATACTGAAACAAACAGTATTGAGACTGTTCGTACTCCGACCCCCACACTCGTTGTACTAGTGATGACTCCGGCAATATCGGTAAATCATGGGGAGAAGCCAGAAAAAATTCAATGGAAATGATTTTAAAATATGGTAACAAAAGATAATATTTTACTTACGGCATTGAATTTGGCTCGTTTTACTCATGAAAAAGCTCCGGCATTGAACGAGAGAGAAACTGACCAGCAAGTGGTTGCCGCAGTCGATGCATGGAAACATGGTGATTTTCTGTGTTTGAATTATATCCTCAATGGGTTGGACAATACACTGTACAATGTGTATAGTGTCAAAAGCACTGCAAAAGAACCGTGGGAATCTCTAAATCATAAATATAAGACAGAGGATGTCGGTACAAAGAAATTTGTTGTCGGCCGTTTTTTGGATTTTAAAATGATAGATTCCAAAATGGTTATTAGCCAGGTTCAAGATTTCCAATTAATTCTCCATGACATTTATGCGGAAGGGGTGGTTCTCAGTAAATCTTTCCAAGTAGCGGCAATCATTGAAAAATTGCCACCATCTTGGAAAGAATTCAAGAATTATCTAAAGCATAAGCGCAAGGAGATGAAATAATTGAGGAGGACAACTGTGGTTCCAACAAGAAGTCAGGAAACCATGTCATGCAGGCTAAAAAAAATGTTGTAGAAGATGGACAAGGGTTAAAGTTCAATAACAAAAAATGGAAACATGATGGCAATGGTCCCAAACAAGGATCCACTAGTAAGATCAATAAAGGGATCAACAACGGGTTCAACAAGAGGTTCAAAGGCAAGTGTTTTGTGTGCGGCAAAGATGGACATCGCGCTAAGAATTGTCACATTCGCAAGGATGGAGGGAGTTCAAGCAAAAAGCCAGCACAAGCCAACATAGCCGAGGATTTTTATCTTTCCGATAGAGTAGCATACATCAATCTTGCTGCAGTAGTCTCTGAAGCAAATTTGGTAGGCAATCCCAAGGAGTAGTGGGTGGATACTGGAGCAACCCGTCAGATCTATGCAGATAAGAAGATGTTCACAATCTACAAAGTGGTGGAAAGTGGGGAACAACTTTTTATGGGGAAACTCCTCCACTTCAACTGTAGAAGGACAAGGAAAGATCGTGCTGAAAATGACCTCAAGGAAAGAACTCACTCTTAACAATGTACTCCATGTGCCAAAGATTCACAAGAATTTGATTTTTGAGTCATTGTTAATCAAGAATGGGTTTAGATTAGTCTTTAAATCTGATAAGGTTGTACTCTCCAAAAGTGGCATTTATGTAGGGCGAGGTTATATGAGTAATGGGCTTTTACAGCTCAATGTAAATATTGTTGTACCAAATTTGGCTATTAATAATAAGAACACATCTTCTATTTATATTGCTGAGTCTTCTTTTTTATGTCATAGTAGATTAGGGCATGTAAACTTTAATTCTTTGCGTAGACTTGTTTCATTAGAATGTTTACCAAACTTAAAGTTTGATCCTAATCATAAATGTGAGATTTGTGTTGAGGCAAAACTGACTAAGGCATCATTTAATAAAGTAGAAAGAAGCGTTTAACCTCTAAGTCTAACTCACACAGATATCTGTGATTTAAAATTTGTTCAAACTAAATGAGATAAAAAATATTTTATTACTTTTATTAATGATTGTATTCGATATTGCTATGTTTACTTATTGAGAAGTAAAGATGAAGCCTTAGAAGCTTTTAAGCAATATAAACTTGAGGTTGAAAATCAACCTGGCAAAACTTGTCATGACCCGAACCCGCCCCCAATGGATTAAGGACATAACCGGCTAATAATCACGAGATTACCTACGGCCTCAAACCAACTAAGACATAACTTGTCAGAGTAAAGGGGCCAAACGAAAGCAAATTAAAAACTTTGTCCTTAGAGCTGTGCTTATATGGCACGTCATAACAAACCACGCATATACATGTTAATAACTCACATCAAAATATGTACTAACACAGAGTTCTGTACATACAGGATCACTCAAGTCTAGGTCAGCCAACCAAAACTATATACAATCGAAATCTAAAGTCCTCGCCAACATAACAAAATATAATAAAATAGCAAAAGGGCGAAGACGAGTCTCGTGCGTGAGACGTATAGGCTGACTCTTCAAAACCTTGGTTGTTCCACACGAACTTCACTGAGGTTGGGTTTGGACCTCCCTTGGCTCACCTACAGACACATGAATGAGTGTGAACGAAAGCCAAGTGAATAATATCAAATAAGGAAGATACACGAACAGTATTTAAAACAACATGCACCAAACGGTCTTGGGCCCAATTCACTTTTCTATCTAGTATATATATATATATATATATATATCAAGTAACTGCGATTCCAAACACATCAGACGGCCTCGGGCCCAATCCATTCATGTCAAACGGCCTTTGACCCATTTATTCTTTCATTCATCCTTTGGCCCATTCATTCTATCATTCATGTCAGACTGGCCTTTGGCCCATTCATTCTTTCATTCATGTCGGACTCGCCTTTGGCCCATTCATTCTATCATTCATGTCAAACTGGTCTTTGGTCCATTCATTCTATCATTCATGTCAGACTGGCCTTTGGCCCATTCATTCTTTCATTCATGTTAGACTAGCCTTTGGCCCATTCATTCTTTCATTCATGTCGGACTGGCCTTTGGCCCAACCCTTCTTTCATTCATGTCAGACTAGCCTTTGGCCCATTCATTTGGCATAGCAAACATTTGTCCACTATTCAAATTAACGAACTTATAAGACTTACATAGAAGTAAGCAATTGGACAAACAACATACTTCTAATATCTTTATTAAGATATTACTCACAGTGATCAGCTGGATGATTTGCCCTGGAGCTCGACCCTACACATTCCATGAACACAATGGGTCACAAACAATTCAATCCGTTCTTAATTCACATATTCCTCTTTAGGCTTCATTCTTATCGTTTCAACTCATTTACAATGCTTAATGCATGCCTAAGAGTACTTAGAAGCGAAAGATAACGAAAAATGGAACATATAACACATTTACAAAATTTCATAACCAGGGGTCCCCGCTTGAGCGTGGACTTGCCCGCTCGAGCGGACCCATTAGGTCTGTAAAAGTACTGGTTGCCTCATTTTTACGCTCGAGCGCGAACTCGGACGCTCGAGCTGAAGGTCTCACTACATGGCTCCCCGCTCGAACGTGAACTTTCCCGCTCGAGCGGACATCCATGTCTGCAAAAAGCCCTGGGAGCTCGTATTTCCCACTCGAGCGGTGCTTTCCCCGCTCGAGCAGACATGCCAAAATTCTAAAAAATTCAGAATTGTTCTTGAGCTCAAATCAACATTCAAAAGGCTTCAAAGCTCAAATTAAGGAACCAAAAACATGCAAGTACATCATATAGCATATGGATGTAAGCAACATGAGGCCAATCATTCAAAATCATGGTCCAATTCTTAAAAATTAATCAACATTGCTTTGTATAATCAAGGCTCATGCATTCTAACCTTACATAAGCTTCATACCTTCAATAATCAAACATGTATGTCAAAAATATGGTGCAAATGGTGTACATTCTCATGAAGCTCAACGAAAACCATGCTTGCATGTATGATTCAACTCACAATCTTTCATAATTCACATATTACATGCTAGATTATGTAATTTCATAGGGATTCTCTACATGCATGCACACATGGACTTCAATCTCAACTTAATCAACTCAATTCATGATCTAACTCACCAATTAATCTTCAATTCACAAAATCACAACTCAAACTCATGAATTAAGGGTTGATTACTTACCTAGGAGCTTTAACCTTCCAAACTTATGCTTAATTCTTGAGTTGGTCTTCAAATTATTCAAGCTTCAAGATCAAAACTTCAATTTGAGCTCTCCCTCTCTCTAAGTCGGCCTCACTCTCTCCCTAAGATATAAAAATCTGATTTGAGCCTCCAAACCACGAGATGAGAGTGTAATTGGCCCTTTATAACCTCCTTCTCAAACACATTTCTTTAGTACTAAATAATTGAGCACCATTTCATTAATTTGATCTATTTAATTCGATTCGAATTAATTTTCAATTAAATTTCACCGTAAACTCTAAAAATTACGCCAATCACAATGGCGTAGTTAATTTCGATTTTCGTGGCCAATAGGGCCTTCAATTTAATTTCCAAAGCAGAAAATCAAACAAATTTTCCTACGATGAACAGATAGAAATTCAAAATCACATATAAATGGCATTCAAAATTATATCAAACACATAATCACATACGCAATTAAGATTAATTAGCATAATACATAGTAGGATTATCACTATTAAGGTAGTGATGAGTGACAAAGGTGCTGAGTATGATACACCAGGACATGGTGTTGTGATGATCTAAAATTAAAATTTAAAAAAACAAATTATTAAGAACGGGATCAAGGTGTGGGGCAATGGAATATATTTTTTTTGGTGTAAAGAGAGGCAACCACGTGGGAGGGGCTACCCTCCACTCATTTCCCTCATTCATTTTTATCTTTTCTTATTCTTCTTGTCTAAAGGATCCACAATGGTCTGGTCTACAAAACTAGAGAGAGGAAAGCTTGGTGAGTGATCTGGGTAGATGAGTTCTGACTATGAGTTGGCACCGATGGGGATCATTCCAGGAACAGCTTTTGAAGATATGATCAATATTTTGTGCAAAGCTGGCCGTATTGAGCAGGCTTGCAAGTTGGTCGAAGGGTTCTCTGCCACCTCCTCAAGTAAGCATGAGCTGATTTGGGTTGTTGGAGAACCAGTCTAGGTGTTAGTAGAGTTGGCAAATCCTTGTGGGTCTTTTAGAAAACAAACACACAAACACCCGAGCTCCGCGAAAACAAACACTCGACGAGTCCCGGATCTCTGTGAGTGAGAAAAATCTGGAGAGCTAGTCAACCCAACGAACCAACGATGCATTTTGCTGGAGCTCCGAAAGCTGTGTGTTGCACTGCTGCCGAGCTGCTGCGCCGGAGGTTGGTCGCCAATCTGTGTCTTTGCTGTTCCGGCATGAACTGAGGATGAAGCTTGTGACGTGTCTCCTGGTGCTGGAGAGTTGCATCTTGAGATCTGTTTGAAGGATTTGCAGGACGATTTCAAGAGGTGAGGCCCTTGTTGTTGAAGGCATGTGAAGCCTGCCAATATCTTGGACTCGCATGAAAAGTTTCTTATAGGAGTTGCTACAAAAGTAGTGATCAAGCTATCTAATGCTGTTAACAAAGCTCAAAATGCTACAATGAACGAAGAGCTAGAGTAATTGATGGGAAGTCCATGGCTGCGGAAATTATAGCAGGAATAGGTGGTGAAGTAATCAGAATGCAGGAGTCCATTGGGAAAGTGCCTGGCCTGGCTGTAATTAGGTGGGTTGTATATATATGTATTATATATATACATGTAATTTAGTGAGCCAGGGTAGCTTTATATGGCAGGCTATTCAAGTTGAATCAGCTGAGTTACATTTGTTAGTGGGCCACTGTTTTTGCTGATGTTATTAGGCCCATGTTAGTCTTGCATGCTTATATTGTTTGTGGGCCTATATTTTGTAACCAGTTCACATTTTTTTTTAGTTGAAGCTGGGACGAATTTTTACTTTGATGAGGATGAGTGGGTTTGACCCACGAATTTTTGAAATGGCAAGAATGAAAGGAAACCACAATGAGATTGCTAATGTTTGTTAAGAAGGTGGGGGAAGAAGGTGGCATCAAACTCAACTAAATTTTGAACCCAAGGTTTTAAAGCATAGTTCTTAAGACCAAAGTGAAGAGTTTGATGAGGGCAACTGTGGGGATGTATTTTTTGAATACACTAACACGTGGTAAGGTGACGCCGACGTGTCAGCCGAGGTGCCACGTGTCCAGGTTGTGACGCCGAGGTGATCTGGGCAAAGCCGAGATTGTCTCCGAAGATATCGGAATCCGAGATAAATGGATAAAAGATGAGGGACAAGAGTCCTAGAGTAAAGGGAAGACTTAGCTAAGATAAGAATAAAGCTCTTAGGGAGTTTATCTTTATCTCTTGAGAAATCCAAAGTAAGCACTGAATGAGAGTCCATAGAAGTCAAGCTTCTAGTGGGAATAGGATTGAGTAAACTATAAAAGAGAGGTACCCCGTGGGTCTAAGGAGCGTAGTTTTATGTTTTTGATACTCAAGTTTGTGAGTTTTAGCACTTGATTTATCTTTGAGAGATATACTGACTTGATCGTCGGAGTGCCCCCGGGTGGACGAACCACCACCGGAGTCTTCTCTTTCTGTTGCAGGTCAACTAGGTGCCATCTATTCTGCCAGTGCTCTCCAGCTGGTTACTAAGCGAGTAGTGTGGTCAGAAAATCACCCACACAATTTGGCGCCGTCTGTGGGAAAGAAAGAAGTATAGATGGCCAGTAACGGACAGAAGGAAAACATTGGGGGCGACACTCCTGCTGAGAGTGGCAGACCAATTGACCTTGACTTTGAAGGAGACAACCACAATGCAGAAACTCATGACCAAGGCCACGGTGAAAAAGACGTCGACCAGGAGGGCAATACTTCGAAGAGGACAGAACAAAACAAGTACTATAACGAAGATAACCTTCAGGTATGGAGGGATAGGTGCCTATGGAGGGATGAGGAAGTAAAAGAATTGGCAAACAAGTTAGCAGACCTTCAGTCGGTCGTCAACTTCATGATGCAAAATAATGTCATGCAGCCACCATACCCGCTGCAGGATACGCCGATGCCCGCAACTAATACACAGAAGAGGGGAAGAAGAGTAATCCCCGAAGTCCCTCAGCATACCAGGAGCGGAAGGCACTCTCACCGACCTTCCAGGGAAGTCGGACAAGAGGAGCCAAGACGAGAGGAGTCCCGAAGGACGTATCAGACGACGGACCCAGAGCCCAAAGAACATCGGCATGTTCAAGGGCAGGCGCTCTGCTTTGACACAACACATGGAGAGAGATCAAAACGAGCCCACCACGAGGCTGAAAATAGTGTGCCAAAAAGATTGAAGTCCAAAGATAGCCGAGCTCCAGGGAGGAGTAAAGAAGACTTGAGAGATTACCTCAAGAGAAAACAACAGAATGCTGAAGCCGAGGTAACTTCCCCGATTAAGCCTAAGACACCATTCTCAGTGGAACTAGACAAATTTCAAGCACCAAAGAGATTCAGTATGCCGAGGTTCTAAATATATGATGGTAAGTCAGATCCCAACTTCCACGTTGGGCTATACCTGAATTCAATGGCATTATATAGTGGGAACGAGCCGTTGCTCTGCAAAGTATTCCCCTCGTCCTTTGGGGAAATTGCATCAGATTGGTTCCATAAACTACCGATGGGAAGCGTAACGACTTGGGAAGACCTGGCCGAGATGTTTGTGGCCAGGTTTGTGACAAATAAACTTCAGCCCTTGAGGATCGACGCACTGATGGCTTTAAAGATTGCCAAGGATGAAGGCCTTAGGGCCTACGCAAAAAGATACTACGAGGTGTTCAATCGAATACCCGATTGCAACCAAGAGGTGGCGGTCGTGTCCTTCAAGAACGGCCTGAAATCTGACTGCCCATTACGAAAATCTTTGGCAAAGGCATTGCCAAAAAGTATGGAAGAACTCATGGCGAGAATAGAGAAATACGCCAGAGCCGATGAAGATACGTCGGGAAATAAAGAAATAAAGCAGGAGAAAGGAAACGGCTCGCCGAAGCGAAGCCGAGGTAACAACGAACCGACCAAGCAAGAAACGGACTTGAAGGCAAAACAGGCAATAACGACTATATTCCGAGTCCCGATCCATAAAGTCTTGATCAAATATGAAACCAACCCTATTTCAGAGGACCGACAAGAACACCAGGGAAATTCATGGGAAGAAACGTCGGTAGGCGTTGTGCTTACCACAATGAAGAAGGGCACCCAACTCAGGGCTGCAGAGCCCTAAAAGCACACTTAAAAGACTTGGTAAGGCAAGGACATCTGAAGGACCTTGTTGATAAAGCCAGGACTAGAGAAGAACAGGCAAGATTGCCTCAAGCACCAGCAGCTCCACCCCCCTCAGCACAGCAACCACTCGCAGGAGCACCACGGGTAGTTAACGTAATTCACTCAAATGTGAACGAAAACGACATACGAGGGGAGACCTAGAATGTAAGACACCTGCAGCACGTAAACCAAGTTGGACATAAACGACCTCAGCCTGAAGAATGCCAGGGACCGACAATAACGTTTAGTGAAACCGACCTAGAGATGGTCCAGCATCCCCATAATGATGCCTTGGTAGTATCCCTCCAGGTTGGGGAGTGCCAAGGGAAACGCATCCTGATTGATCAAGGCAGCTCTTGCGACATCATGTACGTTCGATGTTACAAAGAGCTGGGCCTTTATCCTGATGACTTGGAGCAATCAAATGGCCCGATGGTCGGCTTCAACGGAACGCCGACGTGGCCACTGGGTGCAACAAGCTTGGAAGTACAAGCTGGCACTAAGAAGATCAGGACAGAATTCCTGGTGATTGACACACCTTCGCCATATAACATCATCTTGGGAAGACCATGGTTGCATGCAATGGGGGCAGTTCCCTCAACATTGCATCAACTACTGCGATTCCCAACAGAGCATGGGATTGAAGAAATCAGAGGAGATCAACTGCAGGCAAAGAATTGCTCCATGGCAGCAATGAAATCCACCTGCAACATTCGAGAACCAGAGAAGGTAGAAATTGAAGGCGAGGACGTAAAATTCTTGGAAGACGTCGGCAAAGAACCAGCCAAGAAGAGCGAAAAGGCGCTGAAGAAAATCCTCGTTCAGGATGGGGATGAAGAACGCTTCTTTCTTCTCGGCTCGGTCTTAGCCGAAGAGGAAGAAAAAGAATTAGAGACTTTTCTAAGAGCCAACATTGAGGTGTTCGCCTGGACACCTTACGAAATGCCTGGCATTGACCCCGAGGTCACTTGCCACAAACTGAATGTCGACAGGTCCGCAAAACCTGTGATTCAGCGAGCCAGAAGACCGACGTTGATGCACGTCGAAGTAGTAGAAGAAGAAGTGGACAGACTTCTGGAGGCCAGGGCCATCCGAGAAGTTCATTACCCGACATGGCTATCCAACACAGTAGTGGTAAAGAAGAAAAATGGTAAATGGCGGGTTTGCATAGATTTTACAAGCCTGAATAAAGCTTGTCCCAAAGACTGCTTTCCTCTACCCAAGATTGACCAGTTGGTAGACGCCACATCTGGACATGGAAGGATGAGCTTCCTGGACGCTTACAGAGGATACCACCAGATAGCCATGTACCCTCCAGACGAAGAGAAGACAGCGTTTATCACCCCGAAAGGACTGTATTGTTATAAGGTAATGCCTTTTGGGTTGAAAAACGCCAGAGCAACGTACCAAAGGCTGGTAACCAAGATGTTCAAAAATCTGATTGGCCAAACAGTGGAAGTCTACATTGACGACATGGTTGTAAAGACCAAGGATCCAAGAGGTCATCTTGCCGACCTAAAAGAGGTCTTTGAGATACTCAAAACATATCGACTCCGACTCAACGCATCGAAGTGCGCTTTTGGAGTTGGATCAGGTAAATTTTTGGGGTACCTGGTAACAAGAAAGGGCATTGAGGCCAACCCAGATCAAATCAAGGCCATCCTAGAGCTAAAAAGCCCGACGTCGGCAAAACAAGTTCAGATGCTTACTGGAAGGGCCGCAGCCCTAAACAGGTTCATAAGCCGAAGCTCAGACAAATGTAAACCTTTCTTCAACTTGGTAAAGAAGGCCACAGACTTCCTATGGACTGAGGAATGTGAGGCCGCGTTAGCCGACCTAAAGAAGTATCTGACCACGGCTCCAGTCCTCTCAACACCTGAACCTAGAGAAGAACTGTTTTTGTACTTAGCCATTTCAGAACACGCAGTAAGTGCAGTTCTAATCCGAGAGGAAAAGGGGGAGCAAAAGGTTGTTTACTATGTAAGCAAAACCTTGGCCGATGTAGAAACAAGGTACCTCCCACTAGAGAAATTAATCCTCGCCTTAATAATGACTTCAAAGAAACTGAACCATTACTTTCAAGCACACAAGATTATAGTGCTAACAGAGCACCCGCTGAAATCCTTGTTACAACAAGGAGACTTAACTGGAAGAATAGCAAGATGGGCAGTGGCCTTGGGCCAATACGACCTGGAGTTCAGGTCGAGAACAGCAATTAAGGGCCAAGTTTTGGCCGACTTCGTGGCCGAATTCACACTGGAATCCATCGAACATCAGGCTCCATTGAGCCGAGATGAACGATGTCCAAGCAAACAAAGAGAAGCCCAGCCAAAGACAAAAGAACAAGGAAAAGAGAAACTAAGACCCTGCAGCATTTACATCAGCGACTCCTTTCGTCTGTTTGTCGATGGGAGTTCAAACCGGCAAGGAGCGGGGGCAGGAGTAGTGTTAATATCTCCTGATGGGGAGATATTGGAACAGTCTATTCGATTGGGGTTCAAGGCCTCAAACAATAAAGCAGAATACGAAGCACTGATTGCAGGACTGAAGCTAGCAGTGGCAGCAGAAGCAGATAAGGTAATAATTTTTTGTGATTCACAACTTATAGTAAATCAAACAACAGGAGAGTTTGCAGCCCGAGATGAGAGGATGTTGGCATACGCAAAGGAAGTCATCAGGCTGGCAGCCTTGTTTCACAACTGCCGACTTCTTCAGGTCAGTCGAGATGATAACAACCACGCCGACGCGTTGGCCAACTTGGCAAGCTCAATACAAACTGGAAAAACAAGAACAATAATGATTGACTATCTGTCAAGCCCGAGCATAGAACAGCCGATCACAGAGCAAGAAGCAATGTGTGTGGACTTGGGTCCAAGCTGGATGGATGCAATTGTTGCATTCCTGAAAGAGGGAAAGCTACCAGAAGACCATAAGGAGGCACACAAGATCAGATTGAAATCGGCAAGATTCAGCCTGACAGCAAATGGACATCTCTACAGAAGGTCCTTCACAGGACCCCTTTTAAGGTGCGTACACCCTTTGCTGGTTGAAGACTTTTTATATGAAATTCACGAAGGAATTTGTGGAAGCCACGCAGGGGGCAGATCACTAGCTCACAGGGCCATTACCCAGGGGTATTGGTGGCCCTACATGCAAAAAGATGCTGAAGCCTACGTGAAGAAGTGTGAACAATGCCAAAGGTTTGCACCTTTGATACACCAGCCAGCTGTTGACCTGAACCCTGTATCTAGTCCATGGCCATTTGCCCAATGGGGCATGGATCTCATTGGACAGTTGCCCCAAGCAACTGGGCAAAGGAAGTACTTGCTGGTAGCAACAGATTACTTCCCAAAATGGATAGAAGTAGAACCTCTTGCCAAAATCCGAGATGTGGACGTCAGGAATTTCATATGGAGAAACATCATCACCAGATTTGGCATTCCAAGGGCAATAGTTGCCGACAACGGAACGCAATTTGATAGCAAACTCATCAAGAACTTCTGTGCAAAATTCAAGATAAAGAATTACTTTTCAACACCAAGTTTTTCCCAAAGCAATGGGCAAGCAGAAGCATCCAACAAAGTAATTTTGGATGGGATAAAAAAGAGGCTGCAGGCAGCAAAAGGAAAGTGGGTAGACGAGTTGCCCAATGTACTCTGGGCATACCGGACTACGCCAAGAAGATCAACAGGGGAAACCCCATTTGCCATGGCTTACGACACAGAAGCAGTCATCCCACTGGAGATCGGCATCCCAGGGATTAGAACCCAAGGAGTAGAAAATGGCACAAATGATATACTTCTAGCCCAAGATCTGGATCTCTTAGAAGAAAGAAGGGAGAAAGCTGTAATTCAGCTCGCGGCATACCAGCAGCAACTTGCTAGAGCTTACAATAAGAAGGTCAATCCAAGGGATTTTCAGGTCGGCAACCTAGTCCTGAGAAAAGTTGTTGGCAACAAGAAGGATCCAAGAGAGGGCAAGCTTGGCCCAAACTGGGAAGGTCCCTACAGAATTACTTCGGTATTGGGCAATGGAGCATACCGGCTTGAAGATAATGAGGGAAAAGCATTGCCAAGACCTTGGAACACTTGTAATTTGAAAATTTTCTATCATTAAGATGTTCCTTGTTATTTTTTTTTTTTGCCAAACATCATCAATAAAATCTTAGCAGAATTCTCCAAGACTTGTGAATTGATAAAAGATACATAATGATTGTTTATGAATAATGAGAACCCAAGTGAAACTCAGGTTCACATTGGGGGCAGAGAGAAGACAGTAATGCTTAACGCTTGTTGAAATTTGTAGCAATTTACAAGTTGAAATTAAGCCGAGATAATTATTTATCTTCACTTGTTGAAATTTGTAGCAATTTACAAGTTGAAGTTAAACTAAAGTAATGTTTAACGCTTGTTGAAATTTGTAGCAATTTACAAGTTGAAGTTAAGCCGAGATAATTGTTTATCTTCACTTGTTAAATTTTGTAGCAATTTACAAGTTGAAGTTAAGCCGAGATAATTATTTATCTTCACTTGTTAAATTTTGTAGCAATTTACAAGTTGAAGTTAAGCCGAGATAATTGTTTATCTTCACTTATTGAAATTTGTAGCAATTTACAAGTTGAAGTTAAACTGAAGTAATACCTAACGCTTGTTGAAATTTGTAGCAATTTACAAGTTGAAGTTAGGCAAATATATTGCTTAGCACTTGTTATAACTTGAGAAAAGTTTATAGAAATTAAACCAATATATGTTTATCCTTGTCGAAACTTATAAGCAATTTTTACAGGACAAGTACTTGCCGAGGTAAATTATCAGGTAGCATAACCGAGGTATGTTACCCCGAGAAGATTGCACAAGGAAGAAAGGGTACATATGATATATGCAAAATATTCTAAGTATAGAATTACACGAAGACAAAGAAGAAAAGACAGGAGTACAAGCATTCAATAAAAGAGAAAAGTTGTATTAACATTCAGAGTAAAAAGGGGGCGCACTTCGGCCATACAAAGAACATACATCCTTCAAATGAAATAAAGAAGCAAGAAAATGCAAAGAAGACTTAGAGCTAAGGCTGCTCTCCTCCAGATTGTTGGATTTGAATATCAGATACCACATCGGCCTCCTTCTCTGCCGCTATCTTGGCGTCAATCTCTTGGAGAGTTTCTTCAACAGTTTTTATTTTAGAAGGGATGCCGGCTGGGGCAATGTCAGGAATAGCTTCTTGGACAACCTCATCACCTTCCTCATCCTGAGTCAAGTCTAGAACTTGCTCATTCTGAAGAGGGGACTTGGCCCCATCAGCATCTTTGGGTTTTCTGACCAAAGTCTCATCCTCTTCCTCATCGGCATCCTCAGACTCAGATTCGCCGACGTCTTGATTTGAGGGTTGGGCTGGAGGGAATGGAAGAGGAATATTGTCGGCATTTCTCAGAGGCGAATCATCTAGAACATTTAGTTTTTTCAAAAGAGACATCCAGCCAAGGGTGAAACCCTTATTGCATGGCTGCTTCACTTGAAGTTCATAGGCCTCTGTAACGTCGGTCATGCCTTGATTATAGGCCTTTTCGTCGGCTTCTTTAATTTCAGCTTCTTTGGTGGCTAGGGCCTCCTGAAGCTCTTTCTCAACTTGGGTCATCTTTTCCTCGGCCTCTCTCCTTTGAGATTCAGCCACCTTTCTGATAGCCTCAGCCGCTTCAGCCTTCTCTTCGGCATTAGTCTGGGCTTTTATTGCAACCTCGACTTGGTCCTCTAGTTTTTTCATCTTCGATTGAAGACCTTTGTTGGTCTTTTGAAGGGAAGAGAATTCCCTCTTCATCTCAACAAGCCTTTCCCGATTTTCGAAAGACTGCATTGAAAATGAGTGGGCATGCTGAATGGCCTGAAAGAAAACAGAAGTATTAGAGAAAATTCAAAGTATGAAAGAGGAAAATTACCAATTAGAAGACATTTACCTGAACAGAGTGTTGAAGCATTAAGGCGTAATTCTCATACTCGCTAAAGCCAGCATTTCGCTCCAAATCCCCTGGCAGAAGCAAAGCTGTACTGAGTGCTATGCCGACATTGATATCATCGGCACTGTCAGTGGATAGGACTGGCTTGTCCTCCAGAGTAATTTTTGGAGTCCAAGGGGCGCCGCTCTGCTTAGACCCCGAAGTCGTCGTAGAAGAAGACCTCGGCTTTTTGGATTTTGGGAACTCTGATGGTTGAATTTCAGAACGCCTTTTCCCAGCAGAGGGTTGAGGTTTGTCGCTCTCCGCCAACTTTGAGATAGGAAGGCTATCTTCGGACTCAACCTGAGTTATCTTAGACTTTGGTTAAGCCTTTTTTATTCTCTTTGGCTTCGATAGAGGAAGGGTTTGGGTTGGCTGCTCATCAACAGATGTTGGAATACTGGCCAGGAGATCTTTAGCAACTGGCTTTGCACGACCCATCTCGGATGCAAGAACAAGACGTCGGCGACGCTTTCTTTGGGATGGTGGAATGAGGAATGGAGCCGAAGTCGAGGGCTGTTCTGCTGGATCAGAGGTTGATCCTTGGTCTGTTTACGATGATGAAGCAACTGGAAGAGTTGTAGCAGAGGGAGGAGATGAGCTCTTCTTCTTCGGTTTCCTAGGGATGTCGGGGAAAGCTAATCTGTATGTTGGGATGAAGTTGAGAAGCAAGGGTGCCTTTCGCTTCTCGATTGGCAAATCCAGAAGTCTCTTCAAATATTTGCTAGGGGCAAAGGATTGGCGAAAATTTTTGGGTGGCTGACGAACAGCTGCAAAAAGAACAGACGTCAGAAACAGACAGAATTTTTAAGACTTTGAAAGAAAACAGGCAAAGCTAAATGCTGGGCTCTTACCCTTGCCCTCTAAAACAGATCGGGGAAGAGGGTAGAGATGGATGTCCTCGTCTAGAGCACACTCCCAATTTCTCGAGGTAATAAGATAGTCATCTCCAGCGCCCTTGTTGGAGTCTGGAAGGTCGGCTACGATTTTGAATTCTATAGACCTCGGCTTAAGGTAATAAATGAAGCCTTTTTCTTTCAAGTTAAGAGCACACATGGTGTAACAATACTGCATATCGGCTAGGATGATCCTAACATTTTCTTGTCTAGCTAAGGCAATAATACCGAAAATCACTCGATAAGAGTTGATTGCCAGCTGCATAGGGTTCAACTTATAATAATGAAGGATTTCGCAAAAAAGGATGTTGAGTGGGAGCCGGAGACCACACTCAGTAAAAGCTACAATGGGAAAGGGCATGGCGTTTTCTGTAGGCATGATAGAGTCATTATCCCCAGCCAGTCTCAGATGGACATCGGCAGGGATGGAGAACTCCTGCCTAAAGTACTCAAGTTTGGTCGGGGTATCTACCCTGTGTCTCCACATACCCATGATATCGACTTGAATTAGAAGGGTTGAAATTCAAAAGAAAGATGTTTCTTATTAATGAGACCTCGGCAAAGACCTAGGTTTAGGCTGGTACAGAAATTTGAAAGGAATGTTTCAGTTTTGCCCTAAATCGTGGGTTCTACAAACAAATCCCAAATCTAAGCTATGAAGATGAAGATCAAAGGTACAGATCTGGAAAAGATGCAAAAAAACAGAAAAAACGAAGTTTCAGAAATAAGAATTGAGATGGGCTATCAAGAACATGAAGAATACAAGAGTATATGGCCAAGAACAGTGGCAAAAGTGTAAAGATGTGGTGAAACAGTGCGTATGTTCAAAATATGGGCGAAGGCAAAATCATGAATGAATGCATTCAGATGTACGATTTATAAATTGAAAAAGCTTGAAACAGTACAGTCATGGCGACAACAAAAGAAGAAGAAACATCAGGAACTGAAAACGAAAGGAACAGTAGCTTACCAGAGAAAGGGAAGCCGGAAAGGGATTTGCCGATATCTTACGACGATTGCAAGAGCAGCAAACCAGTGGAAATCTCGCGGAAAGGGTGAACGGAGAAAGTTACAGAGCTTGGGAAGCTTGAGCGATGGCGGATTTGAAAGCAAGAGTTTAAAGAGAGAGAAAACAAGAGAACTCAAATGCAAAAGTGAAGAGACGAAAGAAAAGGGGAAAGATTTTGTCAAAAATATGAAAACGGTGGCAAAAAAGTAATCAATATGACTAAAAAAGCGCATACGTCAGACGGCGCATGTGAGAAAGAGATGACTTATGGGCGCGTCACTGGCACGAGCCAGTAAGAGAGAAACACGTGATTAAAACGGTTGAGTTAAAGTGCATGACAGTTCATGCCCGTGAGAAGATCCTTAAAAATCTTGATTTTTTAGGAAAAGCATGTCGGCCAGAAATGGATGATCTCGGCTATCAAACTTTAAGCCGATTTACTGGAAGAAAATACAGATATAGGTTCCATCACCTCAGAATACCGAGGTAATAGAACCTAGGGGGCCGTTGTAGGGATGTATTTTCTGAATACACTAACACGTGGCAAGGTGACGCCGACGTGTCAGCCGAGGTGCCACGTGTCCAGGTTGTGACGCCGAGGTGATCTCGGCAAGGCCGAGATTATCTCCGAAGATATCAGAATCCGAGATAAATGGATAAAAGATAAGGGACAAGAGTCCTAGAGTAAAGAGAAGACTTAGCTAAGATAAGGATAAAGCTCTTAGGGAGTTTATCTTTATCTCTTGAGAAATCCAAAGTAAGCACTGAATGGGAGTCCATAGAAGTCAAGTTTCTAGTGGGACTAGGATTGAGTAAACTATAAAAGAGAGGCACGCCCATGGGTCTAAGGTACGCAGTTTTATGCTTTTGATACTCAAGCTTGTGAGTTTTAGCACTTGATTTATCTTTAAGAGATATACTGACTTGATCGTCGGAGTGCCCCCGGGTGGATAAACCACCACCGGAGTCTTCTCTTTCTATTGCAGGTCAACTAAGTGCCATCTATTCTGCCGATGCTCTCCAGCTGGTTACTAAGCGGGCAATGTGGTCAAAGAATCACCCACACTGCAACATTTTGATTGGTGGAGATCAAAATCTGGCAAAATTGAAAAATTGGAGTTTTGCTTGCTTCCTCTTCAAAACTTGAGGTAGGGATTTTCTTTGAGTTATATATATATATATATATATATTTGCAAGATCTAGATGATTTTCGAAATCATCCTTTGATTTGTTCTTTTTCTGAAAATGGATTTTTTTTATTCAAAAAGAGGAGTGATTTTGAAAGTGGGTTTACTTTCTTGTTTCTTTTAAAAATAGAAATTGAGGGTTTTGGACTATGTTGGTAAAAGAAAGATGTTTTTGGTGAGATCTTCTCGAATATTTGAAAATTGTTGATTTTGGTGAGAAAACCTAGAAATTTGAGATTTTAAAAGAGATTGAAAATCCATGGGTAATATTGTTATATTTATTTTTGTGTGCCAAAATAAATGATGTTTAGAAAATTTATTATTTATATTTGTATAAATGATTAATTTTGTGGATTATGAGAATTGTTGTTCATTTTAGAAATGATTATTTAGAATGTTGATATAGTCTTGAAATGACTAAATTGTTGAGAATACTTGAGAAGAAAAAACTGTGTTTATTCCTTGGATGATGAATTGGAATAAAAGTAATTGTGTTCATCTTGTGAAATTGGCATATCATTTCATTTCATTACATTAGACTTTGAAGGTTGATTTGAAAACGTGTATTGAGAAGAATGTTGAGAAATAAGTTTTCATGAAATGGTTTTGGGGTAAATATGTTGGTAAGTCTTGATAGGTGGTGTAGATGATATTGAATAAGTTGGCCTGCGGGTCCGGGGTGAAAAACCGAAAAATCCGCGCAGATAGGTGTCGAGCCTTCCGGTTAATACCGGTAAAAAGGACAATTTGGTAGTACTCGTATAGTCTACTTGCAGACACCAGCCTAGGGATTACCAGAGATGTATTTACCGCTCTTGAAATAAATTGTTAAGTTTTGAACAATTGAAATTGCATGACATCATTGAGCATGATGGTTTTTGAATAAATGAAGGTGTGTTTTACGTTCAAAAATGGCATAGTATGGCATGTGCATTTCAGTTCTTGAGACTTGTATAAAATGTATATACTTTGTTAAGGATTTCCTACTGAGCTTTATGCTCACCCTACGGGATTCTTGTGCATGAAAAGATGTGGTGATGCTGCCTAACTAAAGGCAAGGAAATGTGTATTGAGAGTACGAGACTCTCATTTTGCTGTGACTCTGTGTGTAAGCCAAGGGCTTTGTATGTGTGGGTTTGAATAATCATTTTGTGTAACCAGGCTCAAGCCTTGGAAACTTGTAATCCCTTAGGGGTATTTATTGTTTAATTAATTGCTGTGGGATTTACTGTATTATCGCATGAAGGCTATTTACATCATGTAATGCAAGTATGAGGGCTTATTATCAATTTTTTTTTAGATGGCCATGATTATTGTATTACCATTTGGGCATAAAAATTGGGGCGTTACAGTGTTATTCACCAAACCATTGCACCCTATTCTCCTCAGTCAAATAGAGTTGCTGAGAGAAATAATCGAACTCTTAAAGAGATGATGAATGCCATGTTGATTAGTTCAGGGTTACCTCAGAACTTGTGAGGGGAGGCGATTTTGTCTGTCAACTTTTTGCTTAATAGGGTACCCCACAAGAAAATCAATTAAACACCTTATGAAGTATGGAAAGGTCAACGACCTACCTACAATTACTTTAAAGTGTGGAGGTGTTTGGCCAAAGCGGCGGTCCCTAGTCCAAAAAAAAAATAAGATAGGACCAAAAACCATTAATTGTGTGTTTATTGGTTATGCAACAATAGTAGTGCATACAGATTTTTAGTTCATAGATCTGAAAATCCTAATATGCATGTAAACACTATTATTGAGTTAAGGAATGCGTCGTTTTTCAAACACATTTTTCCTTGCAATGAAACTGAAAAGACAAGTTCAAATAAAAGAACTTTTGATACTGCTATAGGTGGCAGTGAAGACCAAAATGATAATGAAGTAGATGAACCTAGACATAGCAAGAGGGCTAGGATCTCTAAATCATTTGGTTTAGATTTTCTGACATACTTGTTAGAAAATGAGCCTCAAAACTTCAAGAAAGCAATGTCAAATCTTAAAGCTCCATTGCGGAAAGAGGCTGTAAATAGTGAAATTGAATCAATTCTGCAAAATCATACTTAAGAATTGGTGGATCTTCCACTAGGGTGTAAACCTCTTGGATATAAGCGGATATTCAAGAGAAAAATAAAAATAGATAGTTCAATTGATAAATATAAGGCTAGGCTTGTTGTTAAGGGATACAAGTAGAAAGAAGACCTTGATTATTTTGACACCTATTCACCAATGACAAGAATAACATTTATTCGCATGCTAATTGCGATTATAGCTTTGCATAATCTGGAGATACATCAGATGGATGTTAAAACAGCCTTTTTGAATAGCAAGTTAGATAAGGAAATCTATATGGAACAATCAGAAGGGCTTCAAGTTCTCGGCCAAGAGAAAAAGATTTTTAAACTTGTCAAATCCCTTTATGGATTAAAACAAGCTCCAAAACAATGGCATGAAAAATTTGACCACGTTATGATTTCAGATGCTTTTAAGATAAACGAATGTGACAAATGCAAATATGTTAAACACACAGACAAAGGCTATGTCATAGTTTGTCTTTATGTGGATGACATGCTCATTATTGGAACCAATAATGACATGATTAAATCCACGAAGAAAATGTTGAACAAAAAATTTGACATGAAAGATCTAAGAGTAGCAGATGTAATTCTAGGAATAAAAATTACTAGAACATTTGAAAGATATGCTTTATCTCTATAGCAATTCTGGTTTTAACCCGACCTTTTTGTATCTTGAACTCGGGTTTCATGGTTTCGTAGTGTTGTTCATATCTTTTTCCCTTCATGCTTCCTTGAGTTTGGCTATTGGATTGTAATGGTTGCGTTTGGAACAGGTTGATTGCTTGGTTTTCAAACTTTGGTTGCCCATAATTTTACCCCTCCGCTCGAGCAGCACTTCTTGTGCTCGAGCGGGCTTTGTGAACTATCAGTACTTTTGCATGTCTGCAAAACTACTGAGAGAGTGTATTCTACACTTGAGCGGTGTTTTTTGCGCTCGAGCGGTCTTTCTTGCGCTCAAGCGTTGGTCTGTTGTCTGCAAAACTACTAGAGTATGCTTTCTATGATCGAGCGTCACTTCTTATGCTCAAACAAAACAACTTATTGTGTCTGATGCTCGAGTGTCACTTCTTGCGCTCGAGCAGACTGTGCGTATATCAGTTCCCAGCAGCACCTTTCTACATCGCTTTTTCATATTTTTTTCTTTCAAAACCCTAGATCTAGAGCTTCTTTCTCTACATTTTCACCTAGATCCGTTGGTTTCTCTACCTTAGTTTCTTTGGGAATGAGGTAGAGCGTCTCAAGAGTTTCACTTTGGTCTCAACAAAATTTGGTTTCTTTGAAGTTTCTTCCTTGCTTTGCTTGTCTTCTAAACTTGAGATAGGGACTTTCTACACTCTTCTATGAGTTTTAACTTAGTTATTTGTTGATGTATAAAGAATATTGGAATTCAAAATGATTTTGAGCAAACTTGGGGTTTTGGTTTAAAATCAAAAAAGAGGTTTTCAAATATATGTATTAAAAATGGTTTTGGGAGTAGATGTGAGGTTGTATAGTGATAAATTTGTTGATTTTGATACCCGAGATGGATTTTAGAATAAGAAATGGGGGGTTTTGCCCTAAAAGGTCTCAAATAATATTTTGTATAAATATATCATGAAATTGGTATTAGGAATATGAAATTGAATAGATATTTATATAAATGGTGGAGTTGGATATGTATTACCTCTCACCTAAATTTGGATAATTTATCTGTCTTGGGGATTGTATGTCTATTTAGAAATATCTGTCTTGGGCTATCGGTGGAGGATAGCTATGATTGTTGTAGAAATTATATGAGGATTAGGTGAATTGAAACGAATCTCTTATTCGTTGTCATTAAATATGACTATGTCTTTAATACATTGTAAATGTATGATGTTTGATAGAAAAAAAGGAGATGTACTCTATGTTTGGAAGAAGAAATGGGATGAACTCTATTGAATTAAGTTGGTCTGTGTATCCAGGGTAAAAGTTCCAAAAACCGCGCATATACATGGGTGCTGATTCCTGCAGACGAAATATTCGTAAAATGGGAAAATGAAAGTATTTGTATAATGGTTGTGTTAGTTAGAGACCCACTGAGTTGTATCCTCAATTTGGTTGTCTGAATGATATGGTGAATAGCTTATGAGTTGAGATAAAATGAATTGAGATATAAAGCACGACATGGCATGGTTCTGTGAAAAAGTTATAAATGATTTTATCATGGGCTTTGGATATGCATATTATACTTATATCTTTGTTAAGAATCATACATTGTGTTAGATTGTTTCTACTGGGTTTTGGCTCACCCTATTTAGGAAAAATCAATTTTGGGTGTCGACGATATGCCTCTGCCAAGACAGTAGCTTGGAGGAATTTAGAGCAAAGGCTTCTCTTTTGTGTATTATGTTATTGTTTTGATTCAAACCAAGGGCTTTACATGTATTGGATTTATATCCGCTTTTGTTGTAACTAAGCATGGTCTTAGAAAGATGTAAGCATATAGGGCATTTACTTAGTTAACTATTTTGTACTATTAACTCTCATGAAATGAAAGAACATTATACTCTGATTTATATTGTTATTTACATATAGTCTTGAATGG
The DNA here is from genome assembly GCF_004153795.1 of Camellia sinensis. Classification (NCBI taxonomy): domain Eukaryota; kingdom Viridiplantae; phylum Streptophyta; class Magnoliopsida; order Ericales; family Theaceae; genus Camellia; species Camellia sinensis. Next base: position 636,115 of record NW_021028362.1, on the reverse strand, counting down.
ATTTATGGCTTTTATTTTGGGGCGTTACAATCTCAGTATCATTATGTTGAGAATATTCTGGAGAAATTTGGAAAGCATGACGACCGTCCTGCTAAAACACTTGTTGACATTAGTCTTCATTTGTCAAAAAATACAAGTGTAGGCATATCACAATTAGAGTACTCTCGGATAATCGGAAGCTTAATGTATTTAATGAATTGCACTAGGCCAAATATAGCCTATGCTGTAAGCAAATTGAGTAGGTACACAAGTAATCTAGGGTACGATCATTGGAAAGCAATAATTAGGGTACCTAGGTATCTAAGATATACCCAGAATTATGGCTTACATTACACCAAATATCCAGCAGTACTCGGGGGGTACAACAATGCAAGTTGGATATCGGATACTAAAGACTCAAAATCCACTAGTGGATATGTCTTTACCCCTAGAGGTGCTGCAGTCTCTTGGAAATCTTCCAAGCAAACATGCATAGCAAGGTTGACAATGGAATCTGAGTTTATCACATTAGATAAAACAGAAGAAGAAGCAAAATGGCTTCGTAATTTCTTAGAAGACATTCTAATGTGTCCTAAACCTGTGCCAGCTATATGCATTCACTGTGATAGTGAAACAGCAATAGGACGGGTACAGAATCATATGTATAACGGTAAGTCTCAACACATTCGTCGAAGACATAATACCGTTAGGCATTTGCTCTCACATGGAATAATTTCCATAGAATATGTAAAGTCAAAAGAGAATATTGCAGATCCATTGACTAAAGGGCTAGCTAGAGAGCAAGCATACCATTTATTGAGGGGAACGGGATTAATGCCTATTACTTAAAAGTCGCCATAATGGCAACCCAACCTAGTTAACTGGAGATCCCAAGATCTAGGTTCAAAGGAACAACCGAATTATGGATGATTTCACGTATCACTAAGAAGGTTTTCTCTTATCTATTTCTATGATAAAAAGAGTGATACCTGCAGCATTAGTAGGATAAGCTTTGCTTTTAATGATTCTTATAGCTTGGACATCCAAGTGGGGTATAGCATGATACTCTTAATAAAAAGTCACCTATATGAGTGTGAATTGGGCCGATTCTGTGAGAATTGAGAAGGCTAAATTCTCTAGAGCACTCATGAATTACCAGGTGTTGTTCAGGGCCAAAATGAACACAACCGTAAGAACCAAACTATATCTACGGATACACAATGTGTAGTCTATTATCTTGGCTTACACAAACAGCTGAACAGTTCAAGGCATCGCGTCCACTAGTTAGCTCGTAAGTCCGATAGGCTTTAACTAGAGAAGGTTCAAAGCCAAAATTAACCTATCTCGATGTGGTGTATCTTCTTAATGTACTCTTTCTTTGTCTGTATCTTGTTGCATGTCCGTCATTGTGAATTCCATTCATGTGGGGGATTGTTAGAAAATGGCTTTATAAAATCTTATTTTTTGCTAACTTTGAGTATTTATTAAGGTAGGACCCAAGCGTTATTTTTAACATTTCTAATTAGGTTCATGTTTAATGCCACGTAGTGAACAACATTGTGTATTTGGTTGTTTAAAACCATTTCCGAATGAATGAGAATTCAATGCGCATTTTTGGGTTCGTGGAAATGGCTTTAGGTGGGTTTCCTACACATTTGTGAAATATGCTTGTCCCACATTGGAAAGGCTTAAGGATTTATATAGGTATGTAAACTCTAGCTTGGGATACTTAGGATGGACCCTAAGGGGTACCCAAGTTTGTGGAAGGGTGACATTTTAGGTAAAGTTGGTTAGACCTATTGGACGTAAAACAAAAACACGTGTGTGTGCCACCGCCACCGTCCGTCCCGTTGGTCGGGTGGACTAGGCTGGGCTTGGGCTTAGGTGCGAGGTGTGAGGTTGTATTGGGCTTGTCCAATCAGTACTTATCTTTTTGGGCCAAAAACATTTGTACTTTGTTTATTTATTTTTTTAATTTTGGTTTCAAAATTCAAAATAAATTGGTCCAAATTTTTTCCTCTACCCAAACAGGTTTTTACCTGTTGAATCTGTCTAAATAGGTTTTCTATCTATTGAACCTATTCAGAAAAGCCACCAATTTCCTATAAATAACCTGTCATTCCAGCAATTCTTTTAATTCAATTTTTCAAAGAATTTCTTCATTTTTCCTTCTAGTCGTCCTCTTGTCTTCTGCATCGGTCCATCATTTAATCTTTAAGAAGAAAAAGTGAGAGTTACAGCAAAGTTTTGGCTCGCCAGACTTGATTTTGTAGTGCTACAAATCAAGTTGTAGTCGTTGCATCTTGGGAAGTAGATGCCAGTAAATCTCAAAACATCGGAGCGATGGCGAAATCTACTTTAAGGAAATTGTGTCCAACACAAGCCTCGATTTATAAATTCTATAAGCATTTAATTCAGAATTTAATTTATTAAATTATTTTCTGGATTATTTATTTTTGTTTTGTTGTTTATTTTATTTAGTCATTTAATTTACACACACACAACAACTGGGCAATAACAAAAATTTTACCATATGACATCCACAGACTCAGGCATTATCCATTGGATACCCCACCATACCAGTACATTAGACCAGACCCTCTAGATTTTTAGACACCATAACAACACATGATTTACTGTTTCTGCTTCATCATTGCAAAACAAACAAACATTGCTATCACTACCACTTATCACACCAATGCTTTGCAAATAGGTGAGTGTAACGCCTCGCCTTTTATTACCCGAATTCATTACCAAATCCTTGTATTATTACCATTTTAAAAAATTGCATCCATTTAGGAACACGTACGAAATAAATAGTAACATTCTCTCACGACAATGATGATGATTTATAAATAAGACATGGTACAATGCCCTTAGGCTTACATTGAATAACAATAAATAAAACCAAAAAGGATTTACCCTTATACAATAACATTTTGCTTTTGATTCAACTTATGATTATAACATTTTGCTTGCAGTTTATTGATTTCTTTCAATGGGAAGCCATTTATTATATTGTCATTAATATTTTTCTCATTGTATAGCTATTTCACCAATGCCCTTATTCTGCCTACAATAAATGGGCCTATGGAGGTCTGATGCTGATATATGTGGTCCATTTCTTTACAGCTATAGTTGGTAAGGGTGTGCGCGGTGCGGGTTGGTGCGGTTTAGGAGAAAAATAGAAACTGTACGGCGGGTGGCGGATTGATAAAAGCGTTATTAGAAATTGCCATTTTTCCTATAAAAATCGGCGGTTCGGTTGGCAAATAATGGCAGTTTCGATTTGGCAGTTCGGACGAATTGGCGGTTTATAAGAAAACATAATTTAAATTATAAAACTTGAATCAAAGAGTAAAAGATCTAATTTATAAATTAACTAAAATAGTCAAAATTAAAATATTGTGTTTTCATTATGCTCCTAGACAATGTTATGAGAACACTTTGATTAAAGTAAAATAAATAAAGCACTTTCATGTGCTCCCCAGACAATATGACGAGAGCATCACTAATTTATGTTTTATACCACTAGAAAAGCTTTGATACGACAAATAAACAACTAATAAAACAATGCCTATTTGTCCACTTCAGTAAGAGATAGATATTGAGGAATGAAGAGAGAGAAAGGAAAAAGAGCCACATACCAGGAAACTTGGCGAGCAGAGAGCAGCAACGGAGAGGAGAGAGCAGCGGCGGCGAGCATATAGCAGCGTCGGCGAGCGGACAGCAGCGACGGCGAGGCTAACGGCAGTGGCGGAGAGGCTAGGACAGTGCCGATCAGCAAGATAAGGAAGGAGGAGGAACAAGAGCATACAGCAGCGCCGATCAAAGAATGAGATGAGATGCTTAGATGTGAATTAGGTTTAATTGAGAATTTATTGTGTGTGTGTGAGTGTATGTGCATTTGGTATGATAGATGTAATCTAATGGTTGGAAATGTAACTTGGATGTATATACAGTGGCAGGGGAAAATGTTTTAACAAAGTGGCGGTGCGGGTTAGTTTTTTTAACGGGTTGGTATTTCCAAGCTGCCACCCGCGCCGACCCGCTAGTCCTGGCATCTCAACCCGCCCACCCGCCTGCCAGAATTGAAAAAAAAAAATCGCAGTTTAGAGCAATTTGGAGCGGGTTTGGCAGTTTTGGCTGTATTGTGCACAACCCTAATAGTTGGTATAACCCTTTTACATATATATACACATTGATAAGTAGCCCTTTTACATATTTAAGGCAATCATTATAGACATAAATATTTTAACCAATTAATAGGTTCCTAAAAAACTCATTCATTGATTTGGTTTTTATTCTTTTAGCTGTATTCATTATAATATTAATTTTGTCTCTTTTTCTGGTGCTAAGTGGTGGGCTGAACAATTTGGAAAGTCTCTACCATTTTTGAGTTGGGTTCTAGTGATAAATGGTATGACTCATGGATAGAACACGATGTCTAGAAACACATAGGACATGTTTTGTGCACGGAGGACACGTTTTGGCATGGTAGTGAATATATATATTTTTGTGTGTGTGTGAACGAAGGACGACATGTTTTGGTATGATTCTCTATTTTGTATGGAATTATTATTTTAAGTTGGAATATACTTAGTTTATATAAAATTTGACATTAAAAGTTATTTCTTTTTGGATGGTTGGAAGTGAAATGGATGCAAATTGCATAATGGTTGATAATATATGTATTGTTTTATTTATATGCATGGTACAGGTTGCATGAAATACGTACAGGTTATGGAAAAAATAATTTAAAAAAATAAATTCATCTTTTTGGCAACTAAACAATTGGTAACCAAAAAAGAAGTACATAATTTTAGTGACTAAATAGTTAGTAGCTAAAAAAAAAAAAAGGAACAAACTTTTTGGCTACTAAATATTTAGTAGCCATAAAAAATTAAAAAAGAACTGACTTTAGGCGACTAAGACTTTAGTACCTAAAAAATAAATAAAATGAAAAAAAAAATTGACGACTAAAACTTTAGTAGCCAAAACAAAATCAAACTTTAGGCAACTAAAAAATGCGATATTAATTTTTTTGAAAAGGTTTTGGCGACTAAAAAAATAGTCTGCAATTGATGACTTTCAGTGACTAAATTCTTTTTGGTCGCCAAAACCTTTCCCGACAATTGGTCACTAACTAACGTGGCAACCAAAAATTTAGTCGCCAAAAGTGCTATTTGTTGCAGTGGCAATTCATACCATAGATGTTTTGAATTTTCTCTCATTCTGGAACAAATCCCACATTACGAATAAAAACGTAACACTCCAATATAACATTTCAACAACATAACACTCTAATATAACACACTAAAAAGATCCTTAGTGTACTTTTCCCAAACGTAAATGTAACACTCCAAACTTTTCTTAAACGTATCATTCCAATGTAACACACATACAAAAAAAAAGTTATTTCTTTTTGGATGGTTGGAAGTGAAATGGATGCAAATTGCATAATGGTTGATAATATACGTATTGTTTTATTTATATGCATAGCACAGGTTGTATGAAATACGTACAGATTATGGAAAAAATAATTTTAAAAAAAATTCATCTTTTTGGCAACTAAACAATTGGTAACCAAAAAGGAAGTAAATAATTTTAGTGACTAAATAGTTAGTAGCTAAAAAAAAAAAAAGGAACAAACTTTTTGGCTACTAAAATATTTAGTAGCCATAAAAAATTAAAAAAGAACTGACTTTAGGCGACTAAGACTTTAGTACCTAAAAAATAAATAAAATGAAAAAAAAAATTGACGACTAAAACTTTAGTAGCCAAAACAAAATCAAGACTTTAGGCGACTAAATTTTTAGTAGCTAAAAAAAATTACACTTTAGGCGACTAAAACATTTAGTAGCTAAAAAAAATTAGATGAACAAAAAAAACTTTTTGGCTACTAAATAAATTAGTCGTCCTAAATGATTTTAGTTTTGGCGACTAAATGTTTTAGTCACTAAAAATGCGATATTAATTTTTTTTGGAAAGCTTTTGCCAACTCAAAAATTAGTCGACAATTGAGGACTTTCGGCAACTAAAACTGTTCTAGCTACCAAATACCTTGATAACTGGTTAACGATTAATTTGGCGACAAAAAATTTAGTCGCTAAAAAGTTTCGGCGACTAAAAAATGACTTTTGGTGACTAAAAATTTAGTCGCTTTTGTTCCTCCCTTTAGCCATTTATTTTGTTCTGTGTTAACATCCCTCTTTCTCTCCTTCAGTACGCTTTGTCTATTTTGCAAACTACGGCAGGAACAGAGATCAGCAAAGCGCAGAAACTTATCATGGAAAAAGATGCAGAATTACATGTTGCAAAAGAAAGCCTTTTTGGATTGGAGAAGGTGCCGTTTGTACTCTTCTACTTGTAACTTTTCATGTTTTTATTAACTGTTTTGCATTTACAAGCACTTGTCATTTGTTATATTGTTTTAGATGGTGTATGGCAATCTTTAATTATGTTTCTCTATTTTCTGTATTACATTTGGCATATCCATGTAGCTGTTCTTTAATTTGTTTTTGGGTCCTTCAGTGTGTTGTAACTATGGTGATTATGTCGAAAAAATCAACATGTGAGACACAACAAGTGGGAAATAGAGGAGTTGCAGAAAATACGTCGGAAAAGAAATACCGATAGGCGGTCCAGAAGGTTCAAATATTCGAAAAAGTATGTGTTTGAAGGGACTTAAACTTCAAATCATAATAAATGCGAGAGAAGCACGAATGAGGCGAGAAGGCGTTACAGTGACCGAAAAGCATGTACGGCGCCCAAGAGGGTCGAGGGGCAGCGCCTCCGAAGCAAAATGCAAAATTGCATTCGAAGCTGCTGTCCGCCCTTGCTTGCTCGAGCGAAGGAGTTTTCACTCGAGCGAAGGCTGCGTCTGGCAAAAAACCTGAGAAAGATGATTTTACGCTCGAGCGCAGGTTGTTTGGTTCGAGCGAAGCCACTTATGGAAAACACACGTTTTTGGTTCCTCGCTCGAGCGAGAGAGTCTTCGCTCGAGCGAGCATCGCGATTCAGATTTCTATAAGTACGTGTTTCTGTCAGATTTTAGGATTACTTCTTCAGATCTTCTTCTTGGGTTATAGGGTTTATATCTGGGGATATTTTGCTAGTTTTCTTTGATGTTTTGGTTGAGTACTCAACTCATGGTTTAAAGAGTATACATCAAAGGATTATTTGTTTGTTCTACACAAAAGAGAGAATTGTTATTCGGTAGATTCTGAAGAATTTGAGCCTAAAGCTTTGGTGGATTCTGGAGTGACTCATCGTCAAGACAATTCCGAAGTGAAAACGGGGTTGGAAGAGACACATAGAGGTTGGTTCAATTCGAGCGTGGATTCGCTTGGTAATTGAGAGTACACCTGTGTAATTCATTTATATCTTCTTAGTGGATTGTTTTGTGGCTGTTGCCCGTGTTTTTTTTTATCACAATTGAAGGTGTCTAATTGTGGTTTTTCTACGTAAAATCGTTGTGTCGATTTGTCTTGATTATTTGATTAGGATTGTTATATACTGCTTAAAATTGATATAAAATCACAAATCAATATGTAGGGGATTTTTAGATTTTTCACATCTTTTCATAAAAAATTTAAAAAATACTAAATAAGAACTCCAAAAGGTCCACTTATTTAGATCATCCCAAACCACCTTTAAATAACAACGTAGGATATTTAATTATAAACAAGTTTTTTTTTTTTTGACATTTTTAATTTAAAGTAAACTTATTCAATACATCCCGAACATCCCTTACCCCTATGAGAAGCAACAAATTTTGGGTGAGTTCACGTTAAAACAAAGCATATGCCATACCCCCACATGTTTACAAAAACTTGGGCAATCTAAAAATTTTCCTAAAAGAAGTTGGAAAAAAAGATAGTGCATGTAAATTTAAGTTTAATGTATAATTATTTTAAGAGTGTTATAACAAGAGTCAAGATTTTATTCATAAGGGATAATAATAAGATAAAATATTATTTTTAAGATAATATTTTTCATTAATTCTTGTGGTGTCTCACATTTATGTTTTGTTCAATTCACTGAAATAAAATAGAATAATTAATTATTTCATCACAATTTTCATTCTCACATTGTGGTTCACTAATAAAATAAAAATGTATTACAAAAAGAATTATCATTCATCATTGCAGGTACTGTGGCCACGTCATGGGGTACGCGTCACATCTTGTAGTCGTTGGATTCGATCAACGCCAACCGCGTGGAAACGATGGAGCGTGTCCATGAACCACTTGGCTCTTTGCATGGCAGCCGTTAGATCGTGAAACCTCGGTGATGCACACGGATTTATTTTGGGTTATTTTAGAAAGTTAAAAATTAATTTTTTAATTTTTTAAAAAATGTATAAAAAAATAAAGAGATATTTAAATGAGGTTAGAAATAAAAAAATATTGGGTTTGTTGGAAAGAAGTTTTGTAGTCTAATTTTTTAATTTTTTGATATTTGATTAAATGAGAAGATTTTTTTGACTTTTTTTTTTGAAAAAATAAAAAAAATAGTTATAATTTAAATATAATATTTTATCTTATTATCTTTTTTAACTTATTTTATGTTTTTATAGTTAAAATAATCCAATCTCACATGTCAATCATTGGTTAAGTAAAAAGGAGTTAGGTTATGAAATTCATTTAAATTTGAATAGTAGGTGACTAATAACACGTGGATGTTAAACATCTGACTAAGGAATATCAACACAGAGGAGACACATACAAATCACCAAGGATCCTCTAGAGTATTTTTTTTCTAAAGTTTCCTAGAGTGGTGCATTGTGTGGTTGAGATTTAATGTTGAAAAATTGATGTGACTTGTCATTAAATCTCAACCACATAATGCACTACTCTAGGAAACTTTAGGAAAAAAATACTCTAGAGGATCCTTGCTCCATATAATTAAGGTCCGTTGTTGCATACGACAAAACCGTCCTTTCATTTCTAGCTACTCCCTTTAATTTAATCATATTATATAAATAAGCAATTAATTGACTTTGTATGTTTTATGTTTCAAATTCCAAATTATAATATGTATAGTATGTTAACGTTTAAATAAAAGTTGGGTACAACTAAGAACTTCCAACTTAACGGTCGGAAAATATGAATAAGGTAGAGGCATTTGCAAATTGATTTTTGACGGTTTGATTCATGGTTTGGACTCGTTTTTATATTTGTAATTTGAAAATTTGAAATTGTAATTGTCAACAATGTGAGTTACGATTTATGTGAATATGGTTCGCGGATGTATAGACGGTTGCAGCAGTTTGCGAATTGAGTTTTTTCCTTTAAAAATTTATTTGTTGGCTTGCTTTTTCCCATTTTTTAAATATTTTTGATTGTAAGAGATTCAACACTATCCTCCATTAAATTTGGATTACCAAAAAAATTAGAATGAAAATTAAATAAAAACTAACATAGAAAAAAATATCACATAACTAGATTTGTAAAAAATTTAAAAAATTTCAATTGAATAATAAGTATTTTAAACAAGACAGTATGTGATATTATTATAATGTTATAATGTTAGAACCTACCGGTTTGATAATCAGATTAAAGTGACTTAGAGAAGAAAAGAGTAGAGTTACACACTTACAAAATTTACAAGAAAATCTGATGGTCCAGGTTTTAAAGAAAAAAAAAATTGTATACAGCTGCAGACAGGTGCATGTGGGTGTGGGTAAAACTCACGACTTGCCCGCAACCCGCAAAACAAGAAAATCCTAAACCGCATCTAACCCTAATAATTTTGCGAAACCGCTTAAATAGGTGCAAGCGATTCAGATTTGGCAGTTTTCGTGGGTTGAATAACTCTATGACCAGTCCTAGAATAAGGTTTCAATAATCTTATATTTATCATTTTATTTTGGGTCTTGCTCAAGGACAGGCCCATAATTCTAACATAAGGGGCAAATATATATTATAATATTTTTTTTAAAAATAAATATAAATATAATATCTATTTCTATCGATACAAAATGTGAAAACATATATAAATAAAATATTTCTTATACCCATGTTGAGTTCCTAAAAATAAAAATTGTAAGACAATTTATGAACCCTAGCTGGGAGAAATTAATTTTTTCTTTTGTACAAATTGTTAAATTATATATATATATATATATATTGAACAAGAAAAAAAGGATGTTATGAGGTGTCACCACTACATCCGTAGGCTCAGGACCCGAAAAAACCAGTTGTTGGCCTAATTAACCTAACTCATAAGAAGGGACCTACCACCGAGACACTAATGAAACTCAATCACACGCCACAGACGAGCCCAAGTATCGAACAGAGTACAGGGCAAGTCTCCAAAGAAAGCCAACTGTGAAGCAGCGGATTTCGCCCCTTCCAGGTTCAAATCTGAGTCACGCCTATGGAGAGAGATGTCTTTTCCACTAGTTCAAACCTTGTATTTTCATAGTTATAGATGTGTGAGCTGTTCAATCACTGAATTATTTTAACAACTTAGAGGGGGTGAATCTGTATAATTGTAAAAACCCATATTTAAATTATTCTTGAAAGAAAATAAATAAATTAATTAATTAATTAGTTTTAAATTAACCAAATCCTATCACTAGCAAAGACCCTATTAAGAATAATAATTTTGTGGGTGTTCAATATTTGTTGTTTATAAATTAGTTTAATTAGGATTCAATATAATAATTATTCTTACTAAATACCTTAGATAAAAATCTTAGGGTATCAATTTTCAGAACCCTTACAAATACATACAAAAAATAAATAAATAAATACAAACAAACAAACCGTGGGCAAACAATCCACAGCTCCTACCAAACCCACCATCTTTTAAAATTTAGGATAGCCATAAAATTTAGGGAAAGCTTGTAAAATTTAGGGAAAAACTTATAAAATTTAGGGAAAGCTTGCTCTTAGAAATTGGAGAAAGGGAATGGAATTTTTTGAAAAAAAAAAAAAATGTGTGAGAGAGTGGGAGAGAGAGAGTTAACCTCGGAGGGAGTCTTTAAATTGCATCTAGTAGAGTTCATATTTCTGCACAGAGAGTTCTCGGTAGAAGAAAAAAAAAAAAAGAAAAAAGAGGAGAGAAATCTCTTAAGCAACCAAGTTTAGTAGTAGGAGAGGAAGAAGAGTAGGAGGTTAAGGAAACCAAGGTTCTCAACCATTTTGTCACCCTACTACTAGGTAAGAGAACGCTCTCAACCCTCTCATTTTTTATATATAATTGAAAATTTTCAAATTATGTACATTTGATACATTGTCTAAAACTGTGTTGAATCTGCCAACATGTTTGCCCGAATTTTTAGACAATTTTATACTCGAAATTTCGATATTAATTCTTCTACAAAGTTGTTGATAATGATATCTAGTTTGTCCAAAAAGTTTTGGAAATAATTTTTGAGCTTTCTACGAATTTATACAAATTTTTAACTAAATCTGAAATTATGTTGAGAATAATCTGTTTTAAATCTGCCATCATGTTACCCGAATTTTTAGATAATTTTATACTCAAAATTTTGAGATGATTTCTTCTACAAAGTTGTTGATAATGATGTCTAGTTTATCCAAAAAAATTTGGAAACAATTTTTGAGCTTTCTACGAATTTATACAAATTTCTAACTAAATCTGAAACTGTGAGACAGATTTTACCATGTATTTGAAAATTTATTTAAAATTCTATACTAAGCCAAATCTGGTAATTTCTAACTAAAAGATGAAATTTGAGAAGTCTAGTTTCATGATAAATTTTTAGATTATGGGTTTGATCTATAAATTTAAGCATGAAATTAATGTAAGGAAATGTGACAAATCTGTGTCATAAACACCCTTGGAAATTGTTTAGAATTATTTATAAGTTATTTTTGGAAAATGCTTTCTGAAAAATAACCATAACATGTTTATTGAGTATCCTGTAGATTGATATGAATTTTAGAGTTGTATAAGTAATGTATTTATAATTTTATTTGCAAGATATATACTCTGAAAATTTTTCTGGACAGAATAAAATCACCACTTTAATATTATGCTAGTCTAATTTTGTAAATCAAAAATTTGTGCATGTGTGTATTTAGGGTTTAATTCTTGTATCTAAGTTATTATTTCATACAATGGTTTAAATAAATTGTTTATTTAAATTATGTACTTTTATTTAGTATTGTGTGACACATGCAATTTTTTATGATTGGGAATTTTAATGAGTTGGTATAACATTACTTGTGATTAAAAATTTGGAATTATTTGTGATTAATATCAAAATTAACTGAAATGATTAACGGCATATACAAAGTTAACAATTGACGGTTAATACCAGTTATTCGGGGTGAGTCTTGGTTTAAAGACTGTACGGAATTAAGAGTTGACGGTTAACACCGGTTGTTCAGGGTGAGCCCTGGTTTTGAGAATTCTCACGTAAATTGTGTTGCGAAACTCTAAGATGGCACGGGACTTATTTGACCCCTTTTCGGTATTCGGTTTTAGAATAAGGGTGGATGTGCAGGTGGCACACAGGGAGGTTACTTACCCCTGGCAGATCGTTTCCTTGGGGCAGACCAGGGATGCCACTACTTGGGTATATAACTCCGGATGTGGGCATCCCTGGTAGTTACAGTTGGTAACACTTAAATATTTGACCAAGGGAGGGTTTCAAATTAACCGTTGCCATGATTAGTGGTTGGTAAGTTAAATCTCTTTGGTGAGATTTCGAGTGTCACCTAATTTATAAAAATTACTGAAATTATTTTAATGGTTGTAATTTATGTGTACAATTAAATTGTTATCTCATGTTTAAAATCTTATTATCTTACTCTTAAAAAGAATGGTAGGTTGGTTACGTTTTCTTACTGTGTTGCAAAACTCATGGCATATATTTTGTTGTCCTAGCGTTTCATGCCAGATTATGTTGAAGAAGGGACTGAGGCTGAAATTGGAGCTGCTGCCAATATCGAACCTTGGCTGACTTAGAGTCAAGATTTTATCGAAATAAAATCCTGTTAACCCTTGTATTAGGATTTAACTATGTTGTGACGTTGGGTGTGAATTTGTAGTTTTATTTTGTTGTTGGACTTTGACTATGTAAGAACTTAAAAGTTCCTAATTAGTAGTTAAAACTTTATTTAGCAAGTTATCGTTATTTAAATCTTATGACGTTTCAAAAAAAAAAAATTTTTGAGGCGTCACAATAATTTAAAAATAATCAATAGTTAATATTAATATATAAAGAGAGCTTTTTAAAATCATAAGAGGTGATCGCTCCCTCTTGCCTCCCTCTGAGTTTATAAATGTCAAAAAAATTATAATTTTCACATATTCAAAATACTTTTACACATTTTAATATATTTTATATATATTTTTTCAACACTAATTTTTAAAATTTTCTTTATTTTTATATCAAATTTAGTAACCATATGAGCCCCGGGGGGGGTAAAAAAAATTTAATTGAAAAGTAATACCAATGAAAAGTCCAAAAATTTTAATTGAAAAGTAATACCCAAGACACATGTTACCAGTTTCAAAACATGTTTCATTGAATTCAAAAGTAAAAAATTTCATCATTTTTCAGAGCATTTTTATACAAGTATTGGGTTTCTTAATCTCGGGTTCACATCTGAATAGAAAAGAATTTGGAGCGATTATAAGATCCATCATAAATTTTGTTTCGTGATTCGAACTGTTTATTTTGTAGGGTTCTTAATGTGTATCATCTAAGAGTCATCAAATGGCTGTGAACAAAAAATTTGATATCATCCAACTCGACTCACTCGGTCTATGACCTATCCCAACCCACTTGAGTGCGCAGTCCATCCCAACCTATAAAAATGATTTAGGATTTTGGACAAATATTTATAACCCGAGTCCGCCCATGAATCCGGCCCATAAAAGCCGGCATAGGTAAGCTCACCCTAACCATCCTATAAGTCCGATTCAAACTATTCTGTCTAAATATATATATATATATATATATATATTTTTTGATATGTATCCAAAAAAATCTACATTGTTCAATTCAAATTTAATCCATTAAAATATATTAATAATTATATATATATATGTGTATTCAATGTACACTTTTGGATTAATGTTTGTAATTTTATTTTGATGTATTAATTTAAACTTGTGGGGTTTTGGGGAGATGTAACACATTATCGAATTTGAGGTAGGAAAGGCCAACCTAGTTGGGTTTTCTAGCCTACTCAAATGCCAACCACAAGACAAAGTGGGCATTTGAGTAAAAATGCCAACCACAAGAGGGAAATTCTATTTCCACACACTATTTCCTCTTTTTCCACACACTTAATGATTTTTTTTTATTACATTTTTGTCTTAAAATTGAATTAACAAAATATCCCTTTTCCAAAACCCTAACTCTAACTCTCTCAAACCATCAATTTCCACCATCACCATCCATGGCCGCCGCCTCTCCCCTCCTCCACTCTTCCCATCGCCTCTTCCCTACCACTACGACCCCCCTTGCCTGAGAAAAAGATCGGCACACCACTGCGATCTCCCTCTGCCTTCATTGCCCACTACCGTGATCTTCCTTCACCTTAGTCTCTTCCCGCCGCAAAGCGAATTGGTGTGTTTTGGGGGGCGCATGAGACAGAAATGGCCAACCTAGTTGGATTTTTCAGTCTTGTGTAATGCCAATCCTTTCACTTTTTCCCTACTTGCAGGGAAGTGATTGAGATTTCTCTAATCACTATCCTCATTATTTCACACATACGTGACGAGTGGTGATTAGAGAAGAAGGAAAAAAAGAAATAAAATAAAAAATTGACCAATCAGAGAGAGAGAGGGTCAAAGGAGGTGCTTCCTTGAGGGGTCCAACTTATCTTCCTACAAATAAAATTACATTATGTTATTTAACTATTTTCTTACTTATATGAGATGTAAAAAGGTAAACGAAAAATAAAAATACTTTAATTATGTTGAAAAATAAAAAACAAAATTTACTAATAAAAATATAAAAAATAAGGCAAATTACACTAATAGTCCTTATAGTTTGGGACTTGTATCACTTTGGTCTCTGACTTTTCAATTGTGACACATTTGAACCTGAATTTTGAATCTTGTTCCAAATAAAGACAATTGAAGATACTATTGTTTAATTTCAATGGCAAAATCGTCAATTTAATAAAATATAAACTAATTTGACAAAAATAAATGTCAAAAAAATATTTTTAATTTTTTAAAAATAATTTTTATCCACCAATGATAAAATTATGTAAAATTAATAAAAATTACATGATTAATTTTAAAAAATTAATTTTACATGATCATCATCCAAACACATAATAAAAATTAATTTGATAAAAAATAAATAAATGTCTAAAAGATTTATCAATTTTACATAATTTTATTTTTAGTGGATAGAAATAATTTTTAAAAATTCAAAATATTTGTTTGACATTTATTTTTGTCAAATTAGTTTATATTTTATCAAATTGACGATTTTACCCTTGAAAAATCTAATGATATCTTCAATTGTCCTTATTTGGAATAAGATTCAAAATTCAGGGTCAAATGTGTCACAATCAAAAAATCAGGGACTAAAGTGAGACAAGTCCTAAATTATGGGGACTATTAATGTAATTCACCCTAAAAAATATTTAGAACTTAACAATATAAGTCAAATGAAAAATGTGTAGTCTGGTTCTGTTTGATTTTGAAATATAAGATTTGGACTTATAGATGGAATGTAGTTTTAATTTTTTAAATAGGCCCAGCTTGTACTAGCATGTTGACTGATCAAAGTTCAAAAAACTCAATTAATATATGGGATTTAGACACAATAATTGCTAGATGAGTAAGCTCGGCCCGTCTCAATGATGACCCCTTAATATCATCCATAAAAAAAAATTAAATCGATCTAATAATTGTAAGATTTTTATTTTATCATGATTGTCTCTAAAAAATGATTGATCTATTTTTTAAAATATATTTGACATCTATTTTTTAAAATAAATGTAATAAAATAAAAATATTATAATTGTTATATCAAATTAATTTTTTAATAAATAATATAAGTTAAAAATTTTATAAAATAAATTATTTAAATTATTAAAAAAGATTTGTGGTAGGATCTCATGAATCCCTCAAATCCTCCCATGTTGGGAACGCGAGTGAAATTCAATCCTTATACAATTCTCAATATTAAATTATAAAAGAAAATGTTGGAACTTGTGGTGCTTTGATTAAACAAATGAAAGGTAAAGCTTCTTTTCAACTACTAATCAGTGGAGCCCGCTATGGTAAAATTTTAACAATAATGATTCATCCCACTAAAAATATCACCACTAATAGCATTAATGCATTAAAAAAGTAAAAAAAAAAAAATACAACTCCAAGACCAAAACATCACATCATTAATGGCGGGACCCACTGACACCTAATTAGTGAAAGCACTAATTAGTGCTCCCAAAAATATTTTTCTAAACCATGTTAAAGTAAACAAACCATGTTAAAGTAAACATTTGTATTTCTTTTAAATTGCAGAGTACTAGTTGGTGTGCATTATTTGATATTTAATTTTTTTTATATATTTGATTTGTTTGGAATTGCAGAGTGTAGTCTATTAAATATATTTTTATAATTGCATTTTAATCTTAAATTTAAATAGTGTTGCAATTACAATTATATTATAATCCTAATATTATTTACACCGTACCTTCAAATACGGACATACGTTGGTATATATATAAATAAAAAATAAAATAAAAACACTTGAGAAAAGGCTCAATCGGGACACTACAACCCCTTGTTGTGATCTAATTATTTTATGTCAAAAACATTTAAAATTTTTTTTTTTTTTTTTTGAACTGTTTGAACCTACTTATTTGAATTATTTGAACCTTTTAGTGGTCGACCGGTAAAGCAGAATTTTTTTTTTTGAATTGTTTGAACCTACCCATTTGAACTGTTTGAACATTTTCATGGTCGACCGGTTGGTCAACAGGCCGGGCAACCGGCTGGTTGACCGGTTCCTCTCCTCCAACGATCACAAACAGTAATTTGCTGAAATCTGTATCATGTTCTCAGTTTGATGATTTTTTTGTTCAATTCTTAATTTGATACCAGTTTGGTGAAACTGTTGGAGCTTCAAAATGTGCCTTTTTCACCAAATTTCAAATTTGATGCCAGGTATGGCGAACCATTGGAGATGGTCTTAGGAACAAGGGTTGCTGTTGTGCGGTTTTGTAGGAATTTATTTTAGACTTATTTTGATGACATAAAAAATTTAAATTATAAGATTTGTTAAATATATTAATTCTAAAAAAAATTAAGTTGATTTAACATTTATAGCCCTATAATCAATTCTTAGTTGTTTTTAAAAAATTGTCAAAATCACAGTAACCGTTTATTTTTTAAAAAATAATTTAATCTTGTTAGGGGTTATAAATATCTAATTAATTTAATTTTTTTTTTTATAGATGATTTACTCGATCAACCTTATAATATGAACGATACGAATTATTAAAGGGTCCAGCTCTCTCAAGTTGAGATCAAGACTGGACCCGTCCAGTCCGACCCATGGGGCCCATTTTTTGGGCCCGTTTTGATAATCTGAACTGATTAATTTGTAGAACTCGTCAAGTACTATATATCTGTAAAAAATCACGTTGATCGGATATCAATAGCTATGTGATCAAATTAGTTTTGTATAAAAAAAAATAGACGATGAAAAAATTAACGGTTGATAAAAAACTGTTGTGTTCACATAGCTATCGATATCCGATCAAAGTGATTTTATTCAGGCATATAGTACTCGACGAGTTCTACACATTGAACGGTTTGGATTATCAAAACGGGACCCGTGGTGGCCCTCACGGACCCAACAGCACGGTTTAGTCCGATATTGGACTGGACCAAAGCCACTGCCATTATTAAAATAGGTCCAACAACTCTTTGTCCAATTCGGTTGGGGTGCCACCTAAATGAGAAGCTTCTCTTCAATCTATATTGGACTAGAGGATGTGGTTGGGCCTACACAGGCCCACCACAGAACTCGCATCGATAATTCAAACAGTTCAATGTGTAAGTACTTTATTCTTGCAAAAAATCACGTTGATATTCACTTAATCAGATGACATTCGTGTTAACAGTAAGTATGATTATAAAAATAAATTGTTGATACAAATGTGATATGATCAAATGATTATTAATATCCAATCAACACGATTTTTTGCAGGAATAAATTCTACACATTGAACAGTTTGGATTATTAATGCGAGTTCTATTGTGAGCCCACGGAGGCTTATCAACAACCTAGAGGTGGGTATCGGCTCGTTGGCCCGCCCAATTCACACAATCCAGTCCTATTTTTCTAGGGTTTGGAAAGTTGTTTCAGCTTATAGGGTTAGGCTGGATCAATATTTTTAACTTGATATATCAATAGACTGGGCTTGAGGACTATATTTTCAACTCAGTCTGGCCAGGCCCCGCCCATTATTAAATTAATTAATTAATTATAACACATTAAAAAATGTATTTTTTGTTGAGAGGTAGACTTTATCTTTTTTATTATTATTATTGAAATTCATATTTGTGGTGATGTATGATTGAATTTATTTAAGAAATATAATGTGATTGAATTTAATTATGAAATATTTTAATTTTTTTAATATATAATCCGATGAATGGATTTGAGATTTATAATTATTTTTTGAATTGAATTTGGACAAATCTAAAGACCTTATATTAGAATCAAACCAAAATTTAAACAGATATAAAATTTCTTATTATATAATATTGGCCCGATCCAAACCTGACCAGCTAGAAATATGCCCACCCCTACAGCCAGCTTGGGTAAATTGCAAATACACCCCTTGAGGTTTGCTTAAAGTACGAATTGTCCCCTATAGTTTGAAAAATTACAAATACCCTCTTATTAGAATTTTTTATTTAACAAAATTAACTAAAAAAATAAACTTCATAATTACTCTCCTATATAATAATAAAATTACCTAAATTATTAATTGAAACATATTTCTAATATCATTAAAAACTGTTAATTGATTTGATAATTTATTAATAAAATGAATGATTTGTTATGAAATTAGAAATCTCAAATAATAGAATGTAATTTTTCAAACCATAAAAAATAATTCATGTTTTAATTAAATTTCAAAAAATATATTTGTAATTTACCCATAAACCTTTTCCATAAAGGCTGGAATGGGCGGCAGGCTAGGTACTTGCATATATATACACAACTTCTTATGCTATGTTTGGATTTAAATCAATGTAAGTTTGGTCTGTTAAGGCCTCATCATTTGGCCATTAAGAGTTTTAATGAAAAAAAATATTACAAATTATCATATCACTGTATTTAATTTTTATACTTTTTGTTTATAAAAAAATTAAAATATTATTAAAATAATTAATTTTCAGACGAACTTAAGTGATGTGTTAAAAAACTATCTTATGCAGATTACATGTTTTCTTTATATACCAACTAAAAATTAATTTATTTTACGATTTTACATTATGCATTTATCATTAAAGACAAAAATGTAAATAAAAGTTTAAAAATAATAATCTCCAACTTAGACTACCTACCCAGCTACCAGCTCTTCCATCTCCATCTTGCAATGCTTACCACCCGGGGCACCTCTAGGCGTCATTCTACTTATATCACTACCCGCCTGCATTTTCTTGCCTTGCCACTTCTATATATCGTCTAATGTTAAGAATATGTTATTTTAGTTAATTTTATTAATTTTTTTATAAAAAAATATGTAAAAAAATAAAGAGAGTGACATGATTAAGTGTTTTATCTTTTTAATTATTTTAACCAAAAAAATTCACCCAAACGGGGTAATAGTATAACAAGTGTATTTGAAGGGCAAAGTATATTGTATGCTTTAACATGAGGTGTCATGAAGTGACTGTTGTTCGGGTGATAGGGTTCACTTCGACTCGTTCTTAAATAATTTAAATAATTTATTTTTTAGAATGTCAAATAGAATATTTTTGTAAAAAATTAAGTTGGTCAAACATTGTTAATATTATCATCAAATCAATTTTGTATTCAGTTTCATACTCAAAATTACGCTTATCATTTATTTTTACTGATACAAAATTAATTTGATCATCGTATTATTGATATTTGATCAACTTGATTTTTTTTTTCAAGAATATTCTACTTGACATACTCTAAATCGTAAACAATTCGAATCATCTAGGTGAGACTTTGGATAAGCCCCATCAATGGGCACAACAACCATCCTTCATCTACTATGAAATTAGTAAAAATTGCCTTGAGTTCCACCTTTTATTTTTTCTTGTGATATCGGAACACTTGTTAATAAAACCCATAAATTAAAGTCTTGATTTTTTTATAATGATTAAATGAGTAATTAAATTAGAGGTTTTCTCAATAACTTTTTCTTTCATACATATCTACTCAATTACAACAAAATATCAAATCATCCAAAACTCTCAAACTCCAAAACTACTTTCAAAATATACAACCAAACAAAACAAAAAAAATTCTAAAACAACTCTCCCAAATTTTTTTCAAAAACAACTCTCTCTTAAAAAACAAACCAAACAAGCCCAAGTTTTTCAAACCATTTGCATTTATTGTAGCTATTATCAAATTTCCTTGATTGATGTCTATTTTTTTAAAACTAAAAAAATTCCAGGACAATGTTTTTAAAAATCATTTATTTTATTTTAAAATACAAACAAAAAAATTTCACAATTTTTTCTTACTTAAAAAAATAAATATTGCAAAGACTTCTATTTTTGGTAAAATTGAACCCTCTCATTAGTAGTTTCTCAAATGTGGTGGCGGCGAGACAATACACCAATCAACTTCTCCATCTCCTCCCTCTCATGACTCAATTTTTTTTTAGAAAAATGTTTGAGGGTTACAATTTTTGTGATTCAAATAGTTTAAAATTGTCAAAACGACGTCGTTTTGACAATTTTAAACTATTTGAATCACAAAAATTGTAACCCTCAAACATTTTTCTAAAAAAAAATTGAGTCATGAGAGGGAGGAGATGGAGAAGTTGATTGGTGTATTGTCTCGCCGCCACCACATTTGAGAAACTACTAATGAGAGGGTTCAATTTTACCAAAAATAGAAGTCTTTGCAATATTTATTTTTTTAAGTAAGAAAAAATTGTGAAATTTTTTTGTTTGTATTTTAAAATAAAATAAATGATTTTTAAAAACATTGTCCTGGAATTTTTTTAGTTTTAAAAAAATAGACATCAATCAAAGAAATTTGATAATTGCTACAATAAATACAAATGGTTTGAAAAACTCTATTTTTTATTTTTTTTTAATCGAGAAAACCTCTAATTTAATTACTCATTTAATGATTATAAAAAAATCAAGACTTTAATTTATGGTTTTATTAACAAGTGTCCCGATGTCACAGGAAAAAATAAAAGGTGGAACTCAAGGCAATTTTTACTAATTTCATAGTAGATGAAGGATGGTTGTTGTGCCCATTGATGGGGCTTATCCAAAGTCTCACCTAGATGATTCGAATTGTTTACGATTTAGAGTATGTCAAGTAGAATATTCTTGAAAAAAAAAATCAAGTTGATCAAATATCAATAATACGATGATCAAATTAATTTTGTATCAGTAAAAATAAATGATAAGCGTAATTTTGAGTATGAAACTGAATACAAAATTGATTTGATGATAATATTAACAATGTTTGACCAACTTAATTTTTTACAAAAATATTCTATTTGACATTCTAAAAAATAAATTATTTAAATTATTTAAGAACGAGTCGAAGTGAACCCTATCACCCGAACAACAGTCACTTCATGACACCTCATGTTAAAGCATACAATATACTTTGCCCTTCAAATACACTTGTTATACTATTACCCCGTTTGGGTGAATTTTTTTGGTTAAAATAATTAAAAAGATAAAACACTTAGGGTGTGTTTGGTAACGTTTACGTTTTCAGTTTATATTTACAAAAATTTTATAAATTGATTTTTGTTTATTTTTAGAAAAACATAAACTACAAACGCGTTTGGTAATTAACAAAATATTTAAAAAATTTTAAAAATATAAAAAAGAATGAGAAATGGCAAGTGGCGGCGGAAGACGGTGGTGAAAAGTGGTGACGGTGGTAGTACTCCGAAAATATTTAATAATTTCCCGTGCAAGAGACATCTAGCGGCGGATGGAGAATATTTAGATCATATTTGTTTGGCTCTTTAGGAAATAAAATTTAATTAATAGTCCGTGAAATCTATCTAAAGGGTATTTAGTTTAGAATATGAGTGAGGGAATTAACTATCCCCTTTGACTAGTAATCCCCCATATTAGTTATGAGAGGGTTGAGATTAGAAATTGAGTGATGAAATTAGTAAAATTTTAAATAATTTATAAGAAAAATTTATATTTTTTAGAATAAAAACATAAATATAATATTAAAAAATACTAAAACTTAAAAAATATTAATTGTATATATTAATATTATCTATATATTATTAGTCTGATAGTGTACAAACAAACACTCTTTATTATATATTTTCAACTTTATAACACTACAGTAATAATATTTTCACTCAACCCGTTGTACTATTTAATTTCATCTGTCATTTTAAGCTAAATAAACGTGGCATTAAGGTGGATAAATTTGAGGGAAAATGAAAGATACAGTCACTAACATCGTATATTCAGAACACTGCCCAATAACAACAAGCCACATAACACAATAAGAATGAGAAAAGAGTACTAGAGACCCACGTATTTATGGGATAAATTTCCTTTCATATCTCATCTCTCAATACCTCCTCATACTCTTCTTATGAGTTTCAATGCGTCTATCCTATAAGCTCCACAATAAAGGTCATTCATGAAAAAAAATTAACTTCATGAGAAAAATTATAAATACAAAAATAAATTACATTTTATTTTTTAAAATGAATGGTTAAATATAATTAAATTTGAGTCATTCATATTGTAAAACAAAATATAATTTGTTCCCATATTTATAGTTGTATGATGATAAAAAAATTATAAAAAAAATCTTTTAAAAATTCACTAAATACCAAAAATATAAAAAAATACAAAAATTCAGTACATTTTTTATATTTTTATGTATTTATTAATTTTTTAAAATATTTTTTCACAAATTTTTTACTTTTTAGATACATCTAAGTAAGGTGGATCTAAAAAAGTAAAAAAAAATGTTTAAAATTTAAAAAATATTCACTAAAAACAAAAAAACAAGAAAATTAAAAAAGTCAATTTTCTAAAAACTTAATTCAGAAAACTCAAACCAAACACACTGATTGGTATTCTTGGTTTAGCAGGAGTTAAAATAACTTGATTTAACCTAAGGGTGGGTGATATTGTGGTTTAGGTTTGAGGTTTAAGTCCCAAGGTTACAAGTTCAATTCCCTCTCTCTGGGTCACTTTCTTAGGAGAAGCACAGTTGGTTAGGAGGTTGGATCTCAAGTTGTCTAATCAGTACTTCATGTGCTTTCAATACTCTCCCGCTGTGCGAGTCTTGACTTAAGCAGAGCTTGTCTTGGGAGGTCGGGGCAAGTTCTCAAGTTATAGTCTCCTCGCTCGGAACGGCTAGCAGGACACCCTGGTGATTTCTTCATGGGGCGCTGCCTTGGACCTTCCTTTAAGAAAAAAAATAAATAAATAACTTGATTTTTAAAATTTTTAATTATTTTAGTCTTATTTTTTTAGTTTTATTTGCTTTTTGTTTTTGGTTTTTTTAATATTTATAAGAAAAAAATTATAATGATTATGATTTGAATATTACATTTGTCTTATTGATTTATATAGTTAATTTTGTCTTTTGTATTTTCTTAGTCAAAAAATCAAAATCAAACATAGTATCATGTGAGTGTTTGGAAAGTTATTATTTTAATAGGTTATTTTAATTTTTGATTATTTTAGTAGGTTAAAATTTTTATATTTGAAAAAATAATTAGATTATTTATAATTAGATGAGATATTTGTGAGAAAAAATAAAATAATTATGAATTTGATATGACATTTTATTTTATTAATTATTTTAACCTATTTTAATTATTGTAAATTAAAAAAAATATATATATATATATATAACTTGCCAACTCCCCATTAAAGGCGATCAGACTGACACCTTGTACTTCGGCACCCCCAAAAACGCTTCTTTTTTTTTTTTTTTTTTTCTCTAACTTTGTTTTAGGAACCTTTTGGAGTTTCACGAAGTATCAATGTTCCCCACATTAAAACTACCCGCTTCAGTCCACGTTTGGTCTGACACCATTAGTTATTAAAGGGTTTTGCTATCAGTTGCTGATAGGTACTATTAAAAAAGATAACATTAAGTTAGTTCTAATAACTAACAGTGCATGAATTAATTTAAAAATACAAATAATAGAACATCAAAGGAATATTTAAAGTTATTAGAGCTTACTATTTTAGATTTTTAAATTATGTGCGTCAATTTTCGATTATATTGTCAATTAAGTTTTACTTTGGAAAATATTAACAGAATAGATTAAATCCGAACGACCTGTTACAAAAGAAGAGATTTCGACAGCGGTTCATCCACCCGGGAACTCCGACGATCAAGTCAGTTATCTTTCAAGATAGCAAAAGAGTTTAACTCACTATTCAGAGCATAAAAGCATACCTTAGAGCCATAGGGTGCCTGTCTTTTATAACTAACACTTCCTAATCCCAATAGAAAGATCTTGACTCCTTAGTAGGATTGTGATAAAATCTCTTTAAGAGTTTTATCTTATATCCAAAGAGTCCTTAATCTTTATCCAATACTGAAATCCTTTTAACATTCTAGAACTCTTCTGTCCCCTAGTCCCGCTTTATCTTGGCATTCTGGTATCTTTGCAGAATAACCATCGCGCCTAGCCGAAGATCATCTCGGCGTCAATGACGAGGACACGTGGCACCTTCGGTTGGCCATTTCGATGACACCTCGGCCACGTGTTGTTATTCAAAAATTATGTCTCCACAACTGTCCCATAGATTTTATTACCTCGACATCCTGAGGTAATGGAACCTATATCATTCCTTCCTTTAATCATGACTCCGGTTTAACTTTAGCTTGTAAATTTTTCTTAAAATTTCAACAAGTGTTAAACATGACCTCAGTTTAATTTCAACTTGTAATTTTTTCTTAAATTTCAACAAGTGTTAAACATGACCTCAGTTTAACTTCAACTTGTAAATTTTTCTTAAAAATTTCAACAATTGTTAAACATGACATCAGTTTAACTTCAACTTGTAAATTTTTCTTAAATTTCAACAAGTGTTAAATATGACCTCAATTTAATTTCAACTTGTAAATTTTTCTTAAAAATTTCAACAAATGTTAAACCGGTCTTGGCTTGAAAATTCTAACTCCCAAGTATCATTCTCCAGCCCTCTGCATGGCTTCCACCTACTTCTTTGTGGACCTTATATAAAAAATCTTTAACTTAGGCTGAGTTTTTCTCTTTTCGAACTTAATCATCTAGGCCGAGATTTTGTCTTCTTGAATCTGGGATCTACTCACTTTAGGCTGAGCTCTTCTCTTCTTGAACCTAATCATTTAGGCCGAGATTGTGTCTTTTGGGATTCTCTATGCCCGACCTCCCGCGAAGGCCGGTGAGAATGTCCCTTGGTCCCGCCATGTTGAGGGCTGCAGGAACCGTTTTCTGTCCCTCTTTCTGGGCACCTTTCTTGGCCGCTAGAATCGGCGTATCTTGTAGCGGGAATGGTGGCTGCATGACGTTGTTCTGCATCAGGAAATTGACGACCGTTTGCAGGTCCGCCAATTTGTTCGCCATTCCCTTCATCTCGTCGTCCCTCTACAGTCATCTATCTTTCCATATCTGGAGGTCGTCCTTGTTATAATACCCGTTCCGGGCCGATTTCTTCGGTACACCGCCCTCTTGGCCAACGTCCTTTCCTCCGTAATTCTTATCACGAGTCTCTACGTTGCAGTTGTCTTCTTCGACGTCAAGGTTAATATGTTTCCCACTCTCAGTAGGGGTGTCGTCCTCAACTTTCTCTTTTTGTCTGTCGTTGACAATCTATTCTCATTTTTTTTCCACAAATGATGCCAAATTGTGTCAATTTTCGACCACACTGCCAATCAAGCACTCAGCTGGAGAACATTGGCAGAATAGATTAAGCCCGAATGACCTGTCACAAAAAGAAGAGATTCCGACGGTGGTTCATCCACCCGGGGGCACTCCGACAATCAAGTCAGTTATCTCTCAAATATAGCAAAAGTGCTTAACTCACTATTCAGAGCATAAAAGCATACCTTAGACCCATGGGGTGCCTCTCTTTTATAGCTAACACTTACCTAATCCCAATAGAAGTCTAGCTTCAATGGACTTAGGATTACTGCTAATCTTGGACTCCTAGTAGGATTGAGATAAACTCTCTAAGAGTCTTATCTTTATCCAAACTGAAGTCCTTTTCCATTCTAAATTCTAGGACTCTTGTTCCTTATCCGCTTATTTCAAATTATGGTATCTTCGAAGATAACCTCGGCCTAGACGAGATTATCTCGGCGTCATGACCAGGACACGTGGCACCTCGGCTGGCACTTCGGTGACACCTCGGCCACATGTTGTCATTCAAAAATTATGTCCCCATATAAACAATTTTCTTTTACTATTTAAGTGTCGATTAGATACAAGTAGAAAGATAAAAATTTAGAGAATATAAGATTTTTTTATATTTAATTTAATTTATTTTTATTAAAATTAATATATATATTTTAATAATTTTACATATTTTCAAGACATTTTATACATTTTCTAACATTAAACAATACATAAGGGACACTTATTAATATTTATCCTAATTAAATGCATCAAATTCCCTCTCTCATTAAATTTTTCAAAAACAAAATATTATATTAACAAATTTTTAGATAATGTTTAGATAGAGGTAAAAGATTGATATTTATAATTGAAATTTGAGTAAATTGCACTTTTTTCCTTGATCATTTTTTTCACTTTCTCCCTTACGCTATATTTGGTTAGGAGATTTGAAAAGAAAAAAAGAAAGAGCGTATGAAATTACGTGAAATGTAAGTATATTTTATTCACATTTTACTTACCTTTTCATATTCCCTTTTCAAATCCCCCAATCAAACACAGTTTTAAAGTTTATTTTTTCTCAGTTTTGATTTTTTTTTCTTTCTCAAAATAGTTGTCACATGATATAAAAAATATTTAATGTCCTTTATCAATTGAGAAAATTTTCTCTGGTTTAAACCCAGAGTAATTTTCTGTACGTAATGAGACAAATTTATCTGGTTTGAAGAGAATTTTTCTGGGAAGTTCAGTGTAATAATTTCTTTGGATTGATTTTTCTTTGGATCGATTTGAGGGACTTTAGACATTATAAAAATATTTAATGTCTTTTATGCTATAAAATTTTAATGCCAGGGGCCCTAAAACAAAATATCCAAAATATTATATTTCTGAAGTATATATAAATAAGGTGCATCTAAAAAATAAAAATAAAAAATTACTTAAAATATTAAAAAAATCGTAAAAATAAAAAAACGAAAAATAAAAAAATTACTTTTTTGTGTGAGTTAAACCAAAGAAAATTATTATTTTTTCTCTTAAAATGATATGAACAAAATATTAACATTATTTTATTATTTTATATGTATAAAGACTAAGAGATAAATATGTTATTTTAATTTAAAAAAAAAATAATTATAATTTTTTAAACGTGAATGGAGAATTTGTATTAAACAAAAATGTCAAGGATGTCCGTCTAATTTACCCATTTTAATTTTATTTTCTTTGTAAAATCATTCAATTGGAACAGACTGGTAGTCAATTACTTTGGTGCCTCATTTTCTCGGATTTCCTTGAGAAAATAATATTGGAGAATTTGAGAATTTTATTATAAATATCACGGGTTACATGCACAGTTAATTATGCTATTTTTTTATTTTTTATATTTACAGTTAAGATGAATTTTTTTTTATTATGACATTATTTTAAAATATTTGGTTATGATTTTTTTTTTTTTTTTTTGGTGTTTAGATTTAGACCTTGTTTGTCATCCTCTAAAAAAGTTAAAAAGTCAAAAAGTCACTATCCTATTTAAGTCATATCATTTTATTTTACATCACTTCTCTACCATATCACTTCAAATTCAACCCATATTTTTATAAAAAGTCAAAAAATATACTTATTTAGATAATTCCAAATCACTCCTTATGATTTTTTTTAGTTATAACTCAAAAAGTATAGAGTTATGTCATTTTATTTTCTATAACTATAAGATATATATGATACACTCTCTTTATGAAGTGTGTACATAGTCTTTACCAATAGGAGGAGATTCCCCTCCGATCTAAGTTTTAGGATGGAGGGTGCTGTATAGGTTTGTGAGGCTTATCACCGGTTCCGTTTTGATAATTTGAACTGTTCATTTTGTTAGACACTTTATGTATTTCATCCATACAAAAATTAAATTGATTCAATAATTGTAACTTATTCAATTTATTACGTTTGTCACTAAAAAAAAAATATGGTTTGTTTTTAAAAACATAATTGTTGTCCATTTTTTTAAATAAAAAATTGAACAAATTATAATTATCAAATCGATTTAATTAATTTTTGGTGAAATATACAAACTATCTGACAAAATAAATAATTCAAACTATTAAAATAAAATTCATGATAAATTTTAAAAATTCAAATAACACCCTTCAATTAAAATAGAAAAATGCTTTAGACCTCTAAATTGTGAACTCTAGAAGAGCTCTAACTTGTGGGTCCTATTGTGTAATTTGATATTTTAATCTTTGTTTTGTTTTACTTTTTTTAAATTGTTACGTCATTAGAATTTTATTATTAAAGTTGTATTATTAGAGTTTTTAATCACCGCTGTTTAAAATATGAACGGAAGGAAATCCTTCCCCTTTCTAATAATATTAAAAGAAAAAAATAATAAAAACATTAAAATGTGAAAGAATTAAGGGGTTGTTTAGGGTGTCATAAATAAATATACTTTTTGTATTTTTAGACTAAAAAGTTGAGAGAAAAAATATAAATGTTTGGATTAACTTTTTGACTTTTTATGAAAAAATGTGTAATAAAAAATTATAAAAATTGATTTGTAAAGAAAAATTAAAATTGAGAGTTGTGCAGTCGTAATTGTTGACTTTTGATGAATAATATTAACTTTTTAACTTTTTAAATAACTTTTTAACTTTACTCAAACTTTCCGGCCTAAATTTCCAAGGGACGGAAATAGCCTTCATTTCAAAATCCATGTTCTTTCAGAAAACGAGGTGGCACGCCTGAATATATATATATATATAAATATATCAATCTCTCTCTATATCTTCATCATCCCTCCATCTTTCTCTCTCTACCGTTGAATTCAAACATACCCATAGACCACCTTTCAAACCAACCCATCTCTATCTCTTCTTCATTTAAAAAAAAAATAAATTTATCTCCATTCCAAAAAGCACATTTTAAGTAAGAAAAGATAGCGATACAGAACAGAGCATACATTAGACACACAGAGAGAGAGAGAGAGAGAGAGAGAGAGAATGTCATCATCAACAACAACAACGACAAGGAGGCACAAATGGCAGCCAACTCCGCCACCGCCGCCGAGCCCGAAGATCCTGAACTTACCACGGCGGATTCGCCGGAAACAACCCAGAAAGGCCGCCGCAAAACCACAAGTCTCCGGCGAGTTCCGGGGGAACTACAGGGGAAGGCTGGATGCTC
The DNA here is from genome assembly GCF_004153795.1 of Camellia sinensis. Lineage (NCBI taxonomy): Eukaryota > Viridiplantae > Streptophyta > Magnoliopsida > Ericales > Theaceae > Camellia > Camellia sinensis. The sequence continues at coordinate 606,428 of NW_021028362.1, read as the reverse complement.
TGTTCGATCAAGAACGGACTTTCTCGAGAACTGTTCCGATTGTGCTGTTGAACTCCAGTAGTGGTGGTGATGATGATGATGAGAGGAGAGAGAGGGTTGAAGAGCGTGGAAATGGTGGTGGGTCGGTGGAGGAGAAGTGGAGGTTCCAGGCGGAGATTTTGAGGGCTGAGTGTAATTTTCTGAGGATGGAAAGAGAGTTTGCTCTGAAGAAGTTGGAGAGGAATCGACTTCATATGGAGAGAACTCTGCGTTCAGCTGTTCAGACTCTGGTTTCTGTTAGTCTCTCTCTCTCTCTCTCTCTGTTTCTGATTTTAATTGGTTAAAAAAGTCTGTGTTTGGCTGCTGAGAAAATGTAGGAAAATGAAAGAAAATAACGATTTTCGAGTCCTAAGGTTCCAGACCCAGGTTAACTTTGAAATTAACTGAAACAAATAAAGCTATTTTGCATTTCTTTAATTAGGTTATTTGTATTTTGTCAATCGAAAAATTACTGATAGCACTGCCCTTAAATTGTTCTCTTTTATTTTCCTCTGTTTCACTGGAACCAAATGGAAAGGTATAGTTTTCATACCCTATTTCAATAGATCAGTACTTGTAAGGTTTTGTTCAAATAATTATTCTCAACCCTCTTGTGTTTTTGTTCAAACTCACTTGCTTCTTTAGTTATAGATTTTGTGTTCATGGCTATTAATCTGATGATTGGTTGTAGGGAAGGAAGAAAATTTACCAAGGAAAGAACGCAAAGGCGGTATTGGAGGAAGAGATCGAGGATTTAGAGGATAAGTTAGGGGAGTTACAGAAGAGCTCTAGAACCAAAGATTTTAGGGTTCAACACTCTAATAATTTTGATGAGAAAGCCTCTCTTTTGCAGCGTCGGCTAGAAAATCTTGGACAGTTATGGGATGAGAAATGTGTGAAAGAGATGCGAGAGATGGCTGAAGCAAGCTTTTCGATCAATGTCAAACATCAAATCACCGATCAGAGCTTCACAGCTGCTCGCAAAAGCAACAATAAGTTCACTGATGTAAGTATGATTATCACTTTGTAAATTCTTCATGTTTTGATTCATATACAATGCACAGCTTTGTTTAGCATTCATTATAGTTGTATTAGGATTAGTTAAGAGGAATTTTTCATTTTCTGGGTTGCCAAATGTGCTGCAGACTCAAAATCTTGTTTCTAGCCATTAGAGTCTCTAATGGCACGTAGGTTCGAGTCACAGAAACAAGCTCTCCAAAAATGGGGGCAAGGTTGCATGCACCTTGCCCTCTCAAAACCTTGCACTGGGTCGCCGGGTCGCCTTTTATATTACTTCTTATTTTTATTTATTATTTTTGTGTTGTATGAGTTTGAGTAATCAATATCTATATAAGGATTAGTTCAAGTAACGGAAACAACCTCTTAAGAAATGGGAGTAAGGTTGTAAATATCTTGCACTATCTAGACTCTGCTTTAGCAGGAACTTATAGGTCACACTTCTTTTATTATCTATATATCTTCTTCTTTTTATTTATTATTTTTGTGTTCTAAGTGTTTTAGTAATTAATACTATATCTATATATGGATTAGTTTGATTTGAGAAAAGAGCGGTGCAGGTGCAGGATCTGAGAAGGAAAATGGAGGGACTGTCAAAAGTGATGTTAGATAGAATGGAGGAATATGGGTCAATGCTTTCGACTACAGCCAACAGTTCTGCTTCCACCTCCAAGCGGATTGAATTTCCCGATTCTTCTTCTTTCTCTACAAGACATCCCTATCAGGTAAAGGTCTAAATTCTTCACTGTTAAATTATTATTATTGTTAAGTTATTCATTTTCAAACTGACAATATTGCTCTTAGTTAATTGATTATATGTTAACTTACTAGACACAATATTGTTGATTCTATCACCCTGAAATGGTGCAAAGAATTCAGTGCTTAAAAGAGGATTTGAAAAAAAAAAAGGGTTCCCATCTTTTAGGGCTAGAAGTACAACCCTAAGAACACCCCATGGGCAAAAGCCTTACAATGTTTATATGAAACCACTGAAAATTCCTATTATCCTATGCAACTAGAAATTTCTTCATAGGTATTGAGTTAATGCAGACTCTTCAATTTGTTTATAGAAAACAAATTGAAAGAGTATCGTGTTGCAACTTGATTGCCTACTACAGGTGGATGATGTGAATGTGATTGCATAACAAGAATAAGTAAGATTTAGATGTAGCCATTTCCCCATTTTTTACTTGTATGCAGCACATGATGATGAACTCGTTGCACACAGAAAAAGCCATTTTATGTGCCATGAAATTGATAGTTTCTATTGTTCGGCACATAATTATCAAGTAAGAAAATAGGGATGTTATAAAATAGGCTCATTTAAAAGCTCTAAGAAATAGAATAAACTCATCTAACATTCTACATAACACAGAAATGGGCTTGTTAATCCCTTCTAGGCATATTTTCAGTTGATTTATCGTGACTGAAATATAGATTTTTGTTTCGAACAAAAACCAATTTTTTTTTTCATGCAGGACCTATCTTTGCATGATGAGAACAAATGCTCAGGACGTTGCAAGGCTATAGTGCAGAGGATTGTAGAGCAAGTGCGAGCAGAGACAGAGCAGTGGTCACAGATGCAAGGGATGCTGGGGCAGGTGAGGGAGGAGATGGAAGAATTACAGGCATCTCGGGATTTTTGGGAAGATCGTGCTCTTGATTCTGATTATGAAATCCAATCCCTACATTCCGAAGTAAGAAAAAATCATTCTATATGTCTCTCATGAAGTGCCTGTCTACAGTTTTCTTAATATCACCATATTGATAGGTAGATTGAAAAATATGACTTAAATAAGATGAATAATAGACCATACTGCTTGCATAATAGTACTTGTGGTTTAATATTTTGTGGAGAAAATTTTAGATGGAATTTTTTTTTAAAGAGCTCTATTAGGAGCATCCAAGAAATCCTAGCAGGGTTCACAGGGAATATGCAGTACTGAAAATCAATACCAATTTCCAGAACATAAAACTTCAAACTTATTTTTGATGTTTTAAAAACAGATATATGGCTGCTCATTTTTGCTTTCCCTTATTTCTTTTTTCGGTTTTTGAATTAAGTATTGATATTTGGAAAACATGTTCAAAGAACCCTTTTAATTACAATGATATTGGCTACATGTAGCCTCATATCATTATTAATTAATTAGATTTAAAATTCTTTTCAATATAAATTAAGATTCTCATTACCTGATCATGATGTCATTAGGGGAAGAAAATAATTTCAATATCGCAAGCTTAGACGTGGCAAGAAATTTGCAAATGTCTGATAGGCTTCCATGGCGGATAAACTGTGTCTTTGATTACTATTAAAAAGAAAAAAAAGGAAAACAAAGAAAACTATGTCAGTTATATTGGTACATTGGTGCTTGCTTTGTTAGGTGCAAGAATGGAGACAGAAAGCTCTCACATTAGAAGCCAAGGCCAATGAACTGCAAACAGAAACATCTGTACTTAGAGGGGAGCTCGAGAAGTTAAGGGTTGAGAAAAGCAAGGAAGTCACAAAGACCAAAGATTTGGCACCAATTTCATTGGGTGCTCAGATTGCAAAGGAGAAGTGTGTGCTAATTTGTCGCTTGAAGGAAAATCATCGTGTTAATGACAAAGGGAGTAAGCAGCAGGAGATCTTTAGTGATGGAAGAAGAAAAGCACAAACATGCAGCAATGGACTTTTGGTGCCAAAACGCTCACCATTTCAAGATATAGGGAACTCATCACCACAGCTGAGGCAGAATAGCAAAGCTATATTCCCCTTGCATTCCCCTGATCCTTCCGATACGTAGAAAAGCTTTTTAAACGTCAGAGCACATTTGCACGGAAGAGAGAGAGAGAGAGAGAGAGAGAGTCTCAATGCCCTTATTGCAGTAACTGTACGGCTTTTAGGTTAGAATTGGCTTTACAATGGCACTGTAAGATTGTGCAGAGTTTACAACTCAGGAAATGAGATATCTATGACAATGGTTTCCACTGTCAGAAATTTTGTTTCTTATATATATAACAATCTTCCCTAGCAAATGTAACAGCAACGATTATGATCGACAATTTATGTGTTTTTCCAAAAAAATGAGAAAACAAAAATTCAACAAAACAGGTAAATTCTTAAAATCTAATATTGCTTTGATTTGAACAAGATGGATTTATGATGGAATAAGCAGCAACACTGACATGAAAACCAAGAAGCAAATTTGTGGTTCATGCTGCAATTTGAAGCATAATCTCACTGTTAAATTTCAACTTATAGAAAATTTGTATTTAACTTACAATCCTAAAAATCACCCACGCATTCGGGTAATTATGCATAATATTAAATTTGGAACATGGAATTAGTTATCAACTTCAAGGGTACACTACGGTGATGGCATTAAACCGCATTTTTAGTTTGCTCACCAAGCTGTTTCCAGTTTAGATTGAGAGAGTAAGAAATGAGTGTTTAGAAGAGTCCTTTGAGCAAGAAAGAAGATGCATTCCTACTATAATTTCAGAGAATAAAACAGTAAACTTTAATGCTGTGCTTGGTTGAGGATTTGAGGAGGGATTTGGAAAGCGAAATGGAAAAGGTAAGTGAAATGCCAATAAAACATACATATATTTCATCTAGTTTCACACACTTTTCTCTCTCCCTTTCCAAATCTCTCATCAAATCCCCCAACCAAACATAACATAAATGGGAGTCTATTTTGGGCATTTGAGTTATGACATCCTAGCATGTCACCCGTGCTATGCACGGATTGTGTTTACAATTATCTATATATGTGAATTGTGATTTTTAAATATATATATTTTATTTTTTAAATGTCTTATTTTTTTCTTTTTTTATATTATATTAAAGTTTAATATTTTGATAATAATCATATGTGTTAGACTTTTAAGAAATTAAATTTTTTTTATTATATTATATTAAAATTTAATATTTTGATAATAATCATATGTGTTGGACTTTTCAAGAAATTAAATGTCTTTTTTTTATTATATTATATTAAAGTTTAATATTTTGATAATAATCATATGTGTTGAATTTTTCAAGAATTTTTTTTATACTTGTTCTTAATGCATTAAAGTGTTATTACGAGAGATAATAATCATATGTGTTGAGACTTTTTAAGGAATTCATATGTGTTGGATTTCAAAATTTTTTTTTTATGCTTATTCTTAATGCATTAAAGTGTTATTACGAGGGTAAGACTTAAGAGTTGGGAGAAGTTAATAAATGTTAATTTTTTTTTTAAATCAAAAAATCAAAAAATTTAGAGGTTATGGATTGATTTCTGACCAAGAACACTGGATTTGCAAATTTCTATTTTGTGTCAATTCACTTAGAATTAGCAAACAATATATCCCCACTGTGGTAGCCTCTGGCAGAAAATTGCCCGGACTTACTTTGTTTTTGTTTTAAGTTCTATTCGCTAAAGGTGGACCGTGCTCCTTCCCTTTTTGTTCCATTCATGTCGTGCTTGGATTATGGATTTGGGTAGGAATTTGAAAAGGGAGATGGGAAGAATGAAGATCAAGAGGGAGAAGAAGAAATGGGTAGATTGTGATCCTTTACTGGAAGGGAAAAGGGTTATCAAGTTGGAAATGGAAAAGGAAGAAATGGAGAAAGAGGATGATGAGAAAGAAGAGGAATGGCAAGAAAGGAAAGGAAAAGAGGAATGTCAAAGGAAAAAGAAAAAGAAAAAGAAAAAAGAAAAAAGAAAGATTTGAGATCAAAGGAATGGTACAAAAGGGAAAATATGATGGGAAAGAATATATTAAGAAGGAAAACAAAAAGGGCAAAGAAAAGGAAGAGAATGAGAACGGAAAAACGCAGGCAAAGGATAAGTAAGGAGAAATTAAGAAGGAAAAAGGAAAGAAAGCAAGCAAAATATCCAAAAGTTAGGAAAGCCCCAATACAAATTACTAGAGTAGCCTATGCTAATTTTAACACCGGTGGGTGAGTCAATCACACTCTATTGACCTTTTAACCATACTCCCAATTTATTTTCCCTCACATTTTTCTTTTCCTTTCGAAATTTCTACCCAAATACATAATCTAAACATAGCCTTAGTATGAAGACCTTTTAACCATATTGATCTTCATTCAATGTTCAACTGAAGTCAAGAAAAATTATGAACCTTTTCAAGCTAATTTGGATGCCTTGGTCAATTCTTCTAGAGGAAATAATTGTTGGGATCTGGGATCCCGCCCAAGACCTTATAGAAATCATTGCAAGCAGAAAAACACACCCACACACAAGGAGACACAATATTTTACGTGGTTCGGCCCAATGCCTACGTCCACGGGAGAGTAACCGGTTATCACTATACCAATGAGGAGATTACAGAAAGATTACAATAGAGGAGGAGCTCACACTCTCCTCACTCAGACACTCACCCGTCTCCCTCGCTCACACCGAGAGAGACGGTCTCTCCGCCTCACATCTCTCACTCTCTTTGTTGTCTCACGGTTTGCTCACATTTTGCTCTCTCCTCTCAACCTCCATTTATAGGTGAGGGAGTAGGTGGGAGAGCCTTTGGGCAGCCTCCATTCTTGACTCTTCAAGATGGTTGGTGGCCGCCAAGGTGGACTTTGGTTGGTTGCCTTCCCATTGTTGCCAACCAAACTTGACTTGGATGATCACCCCTTTCACACATGGGTGAATTCAACAATTGTTTCTTATATATATAACAATCTTCCCTAGCAAATGTAACAGCAACGATTATGATCGACAATTTATGTGTTTTTCCAAAAAAATGAGAAAACAAAAATTCAACAAAACAGGTAAATTCTTAAAATCTAATATTGCTTTGATTTGAACAAGATGGATTTATGATGGAATAAGCAGCAACACTGACATGAAAACCAAGAAGCAAATTTGTGGTTCATGCTGCAATTTGAAGCATAATCTCACTGTTAAATTTCAACTTATAGAAAATTTGTATTTAACTTACAATCCTAAAAATCACCCACGCATTCGGGTAATTATGCATAATATTAAATTTGGAACATGGAATTAGTTATCAACTTCAAGGGTACACGACGGTGATGGCATTAAACCTCATTTTTAGTTTGCTCACCAAGCTGTTTCCAGTTTAGATTGAGAGAGTAAGAAATGAGTGTTTAGAAGAGTCCTTTGAGCAAGAAAGAAGATGCATTCCTACTATAATTTCAGAGAATAAAACAGTAAACCTTAATGTTGTGTTTGGTTGAGGGATTTGGGAAGAGATTTGGAAAGGGAAATGGAAAAAGTAGGTGAAATGCCAATAAAACCTACATATATTTCATCTAGTTTCACACACTTTTTCTCTCTCATTTTCCAAATCCCTCGTCAAATCCCCCAACCAAACACAACATAAATGGGAGTCTATTTTGGGCATTTGAGTTATGACATACTAGCATATCATCCGTGCTATGCACGGATTGTGTTTACAATTATCTATATACGTGAATTGTGATTTTTAAATATATATTTTTTATTTTTTAAATATCTTCTTTTTTTCTTTTTTTATATTATATTAAAGTTTAATATTTTGATAATAATCATATGTGTTGGACTTTTTAAGGAATTAAATGTTTTTTTTATTATATTATATTAAAGTTTAATATTTTGATAATAATCATATGTGTTGAATTTTTCAAGAATTTTTTTTATACTTGTTCTTAATGCATTAAAGTGTTATTACGAGAGATAATAATCATATGTGTTGGAACTTTTTAAGGAATCCATATGTGTTGGATTTCAAAGAATTTTTTTTATGCTTGTTCTTAATGCATTAAAGTGTTATTACAAGGGTAAGACTTATGCTGTGTTTGATTGGGGAATTTGGGGAGGGATTTGGAAAGAGAAAGGGAAAAGGTGTGTGAAACTAGGTGAAATATAGGCATGTTTTATTCACATTTCACCTACCTTTTCCATTTCCCTTTCCAAATCTCTCCCCAAATCCCCCAACCAAACACAGCATTAGGAATTGAGAGAAGTTAATAAATATTAAGATTTTTTTTTTCAAATCAAAAAATCAAAAAATTTAGATGCTCCCACTAGGCTTGGGCTTAAAAATTCCATTTTATATATAGTATGGATTTGTCAGAAATTTAAGCATTAATTGACAAGGTCTCGTCGAAACTAATCTTTGCGAATCTAAACTTCAATTTGCTCTTTGATCAGCAACCAGAAAAATGATGAGGGGAACTAAGCAGGATAAAGATATACTCGGAAAGTTATGCTTGCCAAGGCTACTTCAGATCTCCAACAATGATCTGCAAAAAATGGTTACTTTTTGAGGCATTCATCCTATGCTCCAGTTCGTCATCAAATTTTCTCAAGAAAGAGGTTATGGATTGATTTCTGACCAAGAACACTGGATTTGCAAATTTCTATTATGTGTCAATTCACTTAGAATTAGCAAACAATAAATCCCCACTGTGGTAGCCTCTGGCAGAAAATTGCCCGGACTTCCTTTGTTTTTGTTTTAAGTTCTATTCGCTAAAGGTGGACCGAGCTCCTTCCCTTTTTGTTCCATTCACGTCGTGCTTAGATTATGGATTTGGGTAGGAATTTGAAAAGGGAGACGGGAAGAATGAAGATCAAGAGGGAGAAGAAGAAATGGGTAGATTGTGATCCTTTTCTGGAAGGGAAAAGGGTTATCAAGTTGGAAAAGGAAAAGGAAGAAATGGAGAAAGAGGATGATGAGAAAGAAGAGGAATGGCAAGAAAGGAAAGGAAAGAGGAATGTCAAAGGAAAAAGAAAAAGAAAAAGAAAAAAGAAAAAAGAAAAAAAAGAAAGATTTGAGATCAAAGGAATGGTACAAAAGGGAAAATATGATGGGAAAGCATATATTATGAAGGAAAACAAAAACGGAAAAGGAAAGGAAGAGAATGAGAACCGAAAAAAGCAGGCAAAGGATAAGTAAGGAGAAATTAAGAAGGAAAAAGGAAAGAAAGCAAGCAAAATATCCGAAAGTTAGGAAAGCCCCAATACAAATTACTAGAGGAGCCTATGCTAATTTTAACACCGGTGGGTGAGTCAATCACACTCTATTGACCTTTTAACCATACTCCCAATTTATTTTCCCTCACATTTTCCTTTTCCTTTCGAAATTTCTACCCAAATACATAATCTAAACATAGCCTTAGTATGAAGACCTTTTAACCATATTGATCTTCATTCAATGTTCAACTGAAGTCAAGAAAAATTATGAAACTTTTCAAGCTAATTTGGATGCCTTGGTCAATTCTTCTAGAGGAAATAATGAGGACAACAAAAAGTCGAAATCGGAAATCCACCAGCTTGCTCAAGAGGAGGAAGTGTTGAGAGAAAAAGATGGAAAAGATTAGAGCTAAGAAAGATGAAGTTCAAAGTCAAAAGGGTTGTCTCCTGGTTGATTGGGTCTTCAGTCAAGCAACTAGGCTAGGACACAACAGAAATAGAAGAAACATGGAAGTGCAGAGGCAATTTTCAGAGAAGGAGTTGGCAAATATTGATACTTCTTGGTCCAGTTTCAAGGCCCATTTTATGTAACCTTAGGATTAATCTATAATAAGAAAAAAGTTGTATTGGACCTTCTAGAATCAACTTTTTGACCATGCCTAACCACACTCATGAAACTACACACTTGGCAGCTGGAGCTGAGATTAGGGTTAAGTATATCAAGGGCATTTTTGTCATTTCACATTAAAATAAAATTAAAATTTTAAAGCAAAAATATAAAAAGTATAAGAAAGAAATTATATATTTTTTGTTAAGTCTTTGTCAATGGAAAATACGTGTAATTATTCTAAAATTACGAAATTTATGTTTTTATCAAACATTAAGAAAGGTGAATGTAAATTACCCAATTGAACAATCTTTTAATTGATATTGATGAATCTATCATTTACTTTTATATACAATGCCTCCCAAAGCTATGGAAGCATATGCCTTCTCTCTCTCTCTCTCTCTCTCTCTCTCTACCTTTGATCTTGTCATATCAAGGAAATCATGGCTAAGATGCACAAGATATCTATTTTAGTTGCTGAAAAGAGCTCATAAAGAACAAAGAGCTTAAAATTGCAGTTGAGGCAAAATGCCTAATCATATGCCTAGTGCATTGGAATTGAAAAAAGTGAATCACACTAGGCATTTTAACTAACAAATATTATATGCCTAATGCATTGGAGATGCTCTAAGAAAGATGAATGTAAATTACCCAATTGAATAATCTTTTAATTGATATTGATGAATCTATCATTTACTTTTATATACAATGCCTCCCAAAGCTATGGAAGCATATGCCTTCTCTCTCTCTCTCTCTCTCTCTACCTTTGATCTTGTCATATCAAGGAAATCATGGCTAAGATGCACAAGATATCTATTTTAGTTGCTGAAAAGAGCTCATAAAGAACAAAGAGCTTAAAATTGCAGCAGAAGTCATACTGATGTGTTTGTGGTTGACTTTGCAATCTGGGCTTTGCTATTCACAGATCAGATCTGGAAATGGAATTGATGAAGCAGGTAACTTTTGTTTCCCTTTGAACCGACATGTAATTGATAATTGAGATTTGATCAGTCAGTAGACATGACACAACAGAGACTCGGTGAAATATTCAAGTTTTGGTTTAGAAACCAAGTTGCAAATTTGAAGTTTGAGATGATTTGTTTAAGTTGTATAGAAATATATTGGGGCCTCTCCTTGGGGCCTATCCTTAATCGGAATGAGGGGTCTTGGGAAAAGAAGTCTTTATGAATTAGTTGCCTCTTGCAACAAGTTATCAAATGTTTTGATAACATAGCTTCTCTATCCAAACATGATTGTGGCAACACCTACCTTGTAACATTAATCAGATGTCCAAAGGTGGGTCAAGTAAGAAGTATTATTTGAAGTGATGCCTTGTTGCCTTTCATCATGGTTATCATATAGGATAAGAAGATCCACAAATCATGTGCTCAAATTTGCATTTTTGATTGCAAATTTTTTCATATGTGGTCGCAATTGAAAGAGGTAAAGCAAAAAGAGTGCAAGGAGTTCCTCTAGAAGCAGAGGTAATGGGAGACTACTTTTTATTAAGAATGTGTATTGTTACCCGTGTTGAGTTTAAATTACAACGACTTGTCATTATAGTGGGATTAGTATTTGATTTATTGCTCAATGTTCCCAAAAGACCATTGAGGAGGAGAGAAATTGGTCCAGCTTTGGATGACTCAAGATGTCAGTTAACCGTTCAATAGGGAGCATATGAACTTTTGTTTCAACATTTTATTCTGGGTATTTTCCTTTATAAAAAAAAGTAAGAGATTATATCTATGGAAGTTGAAGCATTATACTCCGTTTGGTTGGAGGATTTGAGAAAGAATTTGGAAAGAGAAATGGAAAAGGTGGGTAAAATGTGAATAAAATATATCTAAATTTCACCTAATTTCACATATATTTTCTCTTTTCCTTTTCAAATCTCTTCCAAAGTCCCCTAAGCAAATACGACATTAAAGATTATTACTGCGCTTGGTTGATTTCTCAATCATGAAGCTGGGAGCTCAAGTATTGATCAAGTACGAATCGGTGTTGTTCAAGCACATGGTTTGTAGCTAGCTTTTACTGTTGACCCCTCAATACTTCTATCAAGCTGCAGAATCTGCAAAGGGGGTCATTTTTTTTTTTTTGGTTGTTGTTCATTGTTAAGCAATATTTGTACGAGTTGGTTTTTGCTCTAATTTTGGCATGTAATGTTATTTTTCTTATTCCAATTTTCATGTCTTGCATTCTATTTGTATAAAGGGTATTATTTATCAAGCCAACAAGGTTTTTGTTGCTAGACATGTGAAGAGTTGTTTTTGTTGTGATTAGGGTTGAAATGAACGAATAAAATGGTGTTCAAATATTCAAGCATTTAACATTGAATGTTTTTAATGAAACTAAATTTAACTCTCTTAAAGTAGAATAATTTTTTTGAAATAATGTACTTTTACTTAATTTTGAATGCTAGATATTGAATTTCTAGGCACTTGTTATTGAGGTATACCATTCTCATATCACTATTGTCATCACCACCATCACCTCTCCATTGCTAGCATCAACCACCATGACCGTGCCTCCAAGATCATCGCCACCACACAACCGCTCTAATACCAAGTCACAAACTCCTTGGAGGTAATGAATGTAGTCATATATCAATCTAATCTTGCATTTTCCAGCAAAAATTCTTACAGTCAACAGTGCTTGCTTAGTAGGCTGTGCATTACACATTACATATGTGGATCCAAATGGGGTACTTCTTGATGCAAACAACATATGAATTCAGGAAAAAGAAATTTTAAAATATTCAAAATTTAAATTCATTCTCAATGTAAAGTAAACACCGTACACTCCTATAGTTCAATAATAGGCAAATAGCCCCACGTGGTTTTGATCATTTTGTATTTTGCCTCTTTGCCATTATTAATTTCGTCTAAAATGACGGAGAGTGTTTCACACTTATCAAAATTCAAAGTTAGCAATGAAAAAAAATACAAGTCAAAATCAAGATTCAATGCTAAAAGACAAACATACCCTTCACTTCATCTTCTTTCCCAACCAATATGAAACTCAAATCTTAACCCTAACCTCCCTCTTTATTTTATTAAAAACTTAATTTTAATTTAATCATATTTTAATTAATAAAACCATCTCTGTACTCTAAAATTCAATTTATTTAATATAATTATTTACTCATTATATATTTCTAATTATTTAACCTTATTTGTATTTAACAAGAAATGGTGTTGATTATGATCACTATAGATTTTGATTTTTTTTTGCCCTTTTGGGTTTATGAATTGGTTAAGAAAATTTTGGCATTCCTTAATGCTTTAGTTTTTTGGGGGTTTTACAAAGATATGAATTGCAATTTTTTTTTGACATATATTTTTGTCAATGGGTATAAATTATGGGTTTTGAGATAATGAAGTGTTTGTAAATTTTCTGTGAATTTGATCACTTATTGGTAATGTATCTTCGTCTTTCATTCTCAATTTGTCTTGTTAAATTTTTTTGTTACCCAAATCAACTTAGGAAGGCCTAGACATCTCAACATTTTTCTATTCATTTAGTGAATTTCTATTTCACTAATTTATTTCTTGACCTTAACTGATAGAAATGTACAAATATGGGATTAATTCCTAACTTTTGTTTTCTCAATTTCTCATAATTTCAACTAAATTGGTCGATGCAAGGGTGTTTTTTACTAGATTGTTCTTATAATTCTAATCATGGTTGCTTGTCTGGACCTATGTTTGGCTGGCTTTTCTTCAAGAGTGTAAAAATAGGCCGTGGCCTGTGGGCGGCTCGAAGCCCGCTCGCGGCCCAGGCCTGAGACATTGTTTTGAAGCTTGGCTTGACCCATGGGCCTAACCCATCGACCCGCTCAAGGCCCATCAAAGCCCGACCCGAGGCCAGGCCCGCCCGAGACCTAGTGTTATTTTTATTGGAAAACAATAAATAATAAAAAATTTTTGTTTAGTCCCACCCAAGCCCGCCCAAAGCTTGAGCCTAGGCCCACCACCTCGCCCAAAGCCCGAATACCCAATGGGCCTAGGTCTAATTTTCTGGTCCGTGGTTCGGCTCGCCTAGGCTAGATTTTTGGCGGGAGCCCGCAAGGCCCGATAGGGACTAGGCCGAGCCAAATTTACCCTACTTTTCTTGTTTTTATATCCATCTAGCAAATTAAGTGTTAAGTTAGAAATTATTTGTGCAACAGAGAGAGAGAGAGAGAGAGAGAGAGAGAGAGAGAGAGAAAAAACAGATGAGGCAAAGTTTAAAGGGATATTAAAGTCATTTTACAGATATCGTTAACAGAGTTAGAGTTGTAATTGAGTCCAAAACCATGTGGGGATGGTTTGCCTATATTTAAATCATTGGGGAGCAAAGTGCCCCAGTTTTAACCATATAGGTGTAAAGTGAATTTTGCCAACCCCTAAATTGTCTGTTACTATCTAAATAATTTAACTACCCTCATCGTGATTACCAGATCTATGACTTATTTCCTTTCACATTATTCTTCAATTTACAATTACTATATAGTTGATAGGAGAATGATGATTAAGAGGAAGAAATTGACATAGCAAAAGTATGAACTACCATCACATACGAAAACAACTTCTTTACATAAATCAACTGATTTAAAAATTTAATTTGATCAATGATAAGTGTTGCAGATGAATTGAAAAGTATAGCAAACCTTGGCAAAGTGGGGAAGAAAAAAACATTTAACCACCAAAATTTCCAATATAAGTATTGGTAACCATTATTACTTATATTTTGTTTTAAAAATGATTTATAAATACAAATTTCATACATTAAATAAATAAGAATGGTGTGATATTGATATTTTTAAAATTATTAATTATAATAATAAATATTTTAAAATGAAAAGATCATATAAAAGGCATACATTTCTATATAAATTATGTGCAATTTTTTTTTTGTTATAATATTACTGATTTGTTTTATAGATATCCAGTCAACATACATTCAATGCTAAATGACTCCCAAATTAAGTTATCTATCACTATTTCAACCTCGAACGAAACATTGGTTAAATCAATTAAAATTTTAAATGATCTTCTTAACAATAAAAATATAAAGGAAAATGTATAGTTATAAGTTCTTATTAACAAGTGTTTCATGACATTAAAAAAAATAATAAAATGAAATAAAATTAAAAAACGTGAAATATGTTTCACCTATTTGAAGATACTTTTCGTTAATTTCATTGCTCCCTTTTTTTCTCTTACTTTTAAAGCACTTCTCACACCAACCTCAATATTAAATAATATCTTAGCACCTTATCTAAGAGATAGAAAGGCTGCATTCATATGAGTGTATTTTGGCTAGTTAAGATCTTCTTATCTTTTTTTTTTTTTTTTTTTTTTTTTTTTTTTTTTTTTTTTTTTTTTTTTTGGTTCTTTGGTTGTTTTTCCTAATTTTATAACAAAAGATAAAATTCGTGAGACTGAGAGTTTGGTGGTGTAGGTGCAAGTTGTAGTAGTAGAAGACAACACAACAATATTGAATTTTTGCGGCTTGCAATGTATGCTATAAAAATTTTTTCACGGCATGCACACAAATGTCGTTATATGATATACTGTGGAAAGTTGATCGTCATTTACGACATGCAAACAAAGTATGTCATATATAATTTTTTACGACATTTTTTTGTATGTCATAAATCATTATACTTTTCATGGCCTAATTATGCATGCTGTAAATTTTTTTTTTTAATATAGTTATCACATACTTTACATGTCGTATATAATTTTTTACGACATTTTTTTTGTATATCATAAATCATTATACTTTTCATGGCCTAATTTTGCATGTCATAAAATGTTGTTTTTTAATATATTTATGATACACTTTGCATGTCTGTCGGCACATAAATTAAAATTTGTAGACACAAATTTTAAAACATGAAAGTGTTTCAACATATTTCAAAATTTTATGTTACAAATGCTCACTGTTTAGTTTTTGGACTAAACAGTGTTGATTATTTGAATAGCAGGTTCTTATTTCCGATCTGTATTTCAGATCGTTAATTACACATTTTATACAATTGAAACTCCCGATTAATGAAGAACAAAATAAACAACAAAAGACAATTTAACAAAAATAAATATTTTATTGAAATTATTATGGGCTTTGAACCCTCGAATACAAAATACAATTCTTGAGTTTGGAACCCTTTACCTATTCATCGCCATTAGCGTAGACTCTTGAGTTCACTAGGCTTCTCTTCTTCTTTCTTGTAAAGACTTCTTTAGCTCTCAATTTCTTTCCCTCTCTCTCTCTGATCTTTTCACTTATGATTTCTTGATCCGTCGTCTTGTGTGATGGTCCTCATATTTATAGAGGGCCATCAGGTGATAGGAATGCCTCATCTTCAATTTGAATTTCAAATTGAATGATAGCGCCATTTGAATTTTGAATAATAGCGCTATCTGATTAATCGTATATCTTATTAACCGAATTGATCTTTGGGGTTTCATCTCTTGTGTGATGTCCTTACTGTAGGCTCTACAGGTGTCATCTTTCATAGGCTCCACGTGTCGCTTGAGCATCTTGAATAACGTTGTTGAGATCCAACGTCGTTTTATTTATGTACTTCAATAGATGATATTGATCTTTTTTAAGAAGTGATTACCTACAACCTTCCTATCATAGACTCTATACGTGTCATAAATTTAGTTGAAATTTATGTGCCAACAAATGCCCCCCGTGACTTGCACAAGTGAATTTTTTTAACTGTTTGAGTCACGACAATTTGACACTTTTATCAGAATGATCTTTAGGTCTTGGATGAGATTATTTCTTTGCTTTGGTCCCTGGGCTTTTTTTTTTTTTTTTTGGATTGATTGCTCCTTATAGTCCACGGGCTCTTTTTTCATAGGCCATTTTACTTTTGTTGCATGGGTTTTTTTTGTGGACTTGATCTTTTTTTTTAATAAATAAAGGGTTAATAGCCCTTTATAGTTCATTGGCCATTTACTTTTGTTGCATGGGTCTTTTTTGTGGACTTGAATTTTTTTTTTTTGGAAGGGTCATGAGTAAGGTCCAAGATTTAATTGGACATTTCTTTTTGTGAGCCTCCAACTTTCCACCATTTTGTTACAGTAGATTTTTTTCTAAGCCATTATGGATTTTTTTTTAGGCCATCATGGATCTTTCCTTTTCTAGGCCACCATTTTTTAATTGGGCATTTTCTTTTGTGGGCTTCCAACTTGCCACCTTTTTTATTTTATTATTTTTTTAGGATCAGATTTTTTATTTATTTTTTTTATAGCAAATATATATATATATATATATTGTAGGAGTTAGTCTAAATGGAATATGATGGATTGGCATTGTTAGGATTTCTAATCCTACACAAACTTTTGCTTCTTTGGAGTGTTTCAAATCCTACCAAAACTCTTGCTTCTTTGAAGTATTTTAGGAGACCACTACCTCCTTTCTTAAGCAAGAAATTTTTTGCTTTATATGACACCTATCCATGCATACAGCCCATAAATAGCTTTCTTTCTCCCAGCAGATTGTTTCCAGCAAACTCTCTTTTTTTTCTCTGCAGATTTTGTGGTGCATATTAGGTCTTCATTATTTTAGTATCTTTCTAGCAGCAATTGCTCTTTGAGGATACAAAAGATTACCCTCTACTCCCCTCATATCAGGTTTGCTTTGCTTCTTTTTTTTTCATCTTTCTTATACTTTGCTTCTTTCAGCAGAATGAACATTTTTTTTTTTGGAGGTACAGCAGAAACCTATTTGTTGCTGTGATGTTTAGCAGCATATATATATATGTGTACACTATATTTTTTTTCTGCCATCTTTTAAAACCATGAGACCAAACAAAGATTTTTTTTTCTTTTCTTTTCATATGATGGCAAACTGTCACGAAGATATATGGCCTAAACAGAAACAACCCATTTTGCTAGCCCATAAATCCACATAGTTCTTGAAATCAGGACAACCATGTAAGCAATTTTTTATGACCAAACAGTTTCTTTTTCCTGTTCTTTAACTTCCACAAGATCTTCTTTTTTTTTTTATTTTTTATTTTATAGCATCAATCTGTTTGTTGCTATGCTATTTGGCAAACTTTATTATATATTTTTTAAAATGGCCTAAAGAACTTGAGACCATCATGACCATACTGGTTTTGGTGGAGCTGAAATCTGTAGGTTTATGAATATATATATATATATATTTATTTATTTTTTATATATAACTGTCTGCTCAAATAGAACTGCTTTTTCTTTGTCTTGCGCACTTTGGTTGTTTGGCAGACATGAAAATATGTTTTCCATGTAGATTTCCAACCATAGGTCTAGCAAAGATTTTGTGCTGGTATAAGCTTCTTTGATAGTTTTGGCGGGTAGTTAATGCTAACATAGCTGACCACCATATCCATGTGGGGGAGGAGGAGGAAGAAGAGCTGTCAGTTCTACCTTCCAAATCCTTCTGGCAAAAAAGTCAATTGGATATATCCAGTCCTGTGAGAGGAGAACAAGTGCATCCCATAGTTGTTGATTAGGGAGAGGAAAAGTATCCCAATCACAAGGAAAATATATATATATATATATATATCCGTTTTAGCTGCATATTTTATGTATATATACATTTTTCTATAGCAGCAGCCTCTTTTATTATTTTATTTTATTTTTATATTTTTTTCACATGGGCCTTTTTCATGGGTTCCTTATAATCCATGGACTTTTTTTTATGGGTAAGGCCCAAGAGTTTAACTAGGCTTTTCTTTTGTGGGCTTCTTCTCTCCTGGATTTATTTCGTATAAAGCCAAACCTGCCACCACTTCTTTTGCAAGAGTCTTTTATTTATGAGACTCACCTTTCTTCTTTTTTTTTTTTTTTTAATGAAGCTGAGCCCCTTTTTTAACTTAGCCCTACAGCAAAATTTCTTTCTACATGAGCCCCTTATTTATTTATTTATTTATTTATAAAAAAACACATAAATAACCTGCATGAACCCTTTTTTTTTTTTACCTTCCAGCAGAAAAATATTTTATTATGTGTATAACCTGCTGTCATGTTTGTTTAGCAAATATGGCCTAGATATGAATAAAAACAGCCCATATTGCTAGACCAAAAACCCAAATAATCAAACAAAGACCCTTTTTTTGAAGTCAAGACAAGCATGTAAAGACTGAAACTGCACCCTTTTTTTTTTTTTGCAGCAACCTATTTGTTGCTGTGTTATTTAGGAGATTTTTTTTAACAGCCTGTATACAAAGTCCTTACTTGTGGATATGACCAAAGAATCTGCTCCTTTTATCCTTTGACAAATGACAGCAAAATCCCAAGCTACAAAAATCTGCTTTCCCTTGGCTAAGATTATTTTTTTTTAAAAAAAAATGTAATCTAATCAAGGCCTACCCCCTCGTGATTCGTGCTAGTGAATTTTAATTGTATGAATTACGATTTTATTTATTTATTTATTTATTTATTTCATGTCTTTTTCCCTCTTTTGTAGGCAACAAGAAAGGAGTCAGAGTTTGTTTGCAGGTGTCATTGCCCCTTCCAGCCTAATGGCAATGAGTGGCTTGAATCCTTGGCAGTGACTGTGTCCTTTCACCCCAATGGCTTGAATCCTTGGCAGTGAATGTGTCCTTCACCCCAATGGCTTGAATCCTTGGCAGTGAATGTGTCCTTCATCCCAATGGCTTGAATCCTTGGTAGTGATTGTGTCCTTCACCCCAATTGGTTGAATCCTTGGTAGTGATTGTGTTTTTTCACCCCAATGGCTTAAAACCTTGGCAGTGAATGTGTCCTTCACCCCAATGGCTTAAATCCTTGGCAGTGATTGTGTCCTTCATCCCAATGGCTTGAATCTTGGCAGTGAATGTGTCATTCACCCTAATGGCTTGAATCCTTGGCAGTGATTGTGTCCTTCACCCCAACGGCTTGAATCCTTGGCAGTGATTATGCCCTTCACCCCAACGGCTTGAATCCTTGGCAGTGATTGTGTCCGTCACCCCAACGGTTTGAATCTTTGGCAGTGGTTGTTTCCTTCACCCCAACGGCTTGAATCCTTGGCAGTGATTGTATCCGTCACCCCAACGGTTTGAATCCTTGGCAGTGATTGTGTCCGTCACCCCAACGGCTTGAATCCTTAGCAGTGATTGTGTCCGTCACCCCAACGGTTTGAATCATTGGCAAGTGATTGTGTCCGTCACCCCAATGGCTTGAATCCTTGGCAGTGAATGTGTCCGTTATCCCAACGGCTTGATTCCTTGGTAGTGAACATGTTCGTCATCCCAATGGCTTGATTCCTTAGCAAGGGGCTTTTGTCAAATTTCTTTATATTATGACATTTTGCCTTCACTAACCTTTTTTTTTTTTTAGGAAGCATGGAAAATACACTTGAATATCTTCGACATGACGAGAGGGATGTATTGGATAAACTAGTCCGAAAATAATTCGGCACAAACCTATCACTACTTTATTGTCACCTACCGAGTTGGACCCCTACATCCCTTTACATACGGCTTCCGAAGACTTGGTCTATACAGGAATTCGAAACTACTGTGAGATTCTCGAGAAAGGGCACTCCAAATCAATAAGTTCATTCCCTGTCTCAATCCTCCGTCTATTTTCTGAAGACCTTAATTGCTCTGAATTTAATGCTGTTCTTAAGAGAATGAAACATGAAAAATTGAAGTGGGATAATTCTTTTAATGTCCCCGGTATTTCTAGCCATTTGCAATTCCCTATATGGATTTTTTGGTTGAATGACGTTTTTTCCACATTTGCCCCTATTTTGAAGAAGTGTGGGATTTATGCTGCAATCTATGTATCCCAATTTGCTTATGCTAGGAATGTCGCCCTGCTCAAGGAATTCTTAGAGCGGTGGTCACCCGACACCAACACTTTCCACACCATTTACGGCGAACTTGGGATCTCTTTATGGGACCTTTATCACATTAGCAGGCTCCCCATTCGTGGCGAGTTTTATGAAGAGTTCACCCCCTCCAATGACATTTTATATTCGTCCCAGACATCCAAGGCGTGCCTGTAGACACCCCATTTTTGACCGACCTTAAGACTTAGACGTCACCAGTTGAGCACTCGGTGATACTGCATATTATGCTCGTTCAGAAGTCTCAGAGTCTCGGCTGTGAACCCTGCCTCCAGACTTTCGAACCCTCTTTTGTGCTTTGCCTCGGTTTGCGAACCAGGCTCGGTTTTCTCTGTTTCTTTTCCTGAGGGGAGGGAGAGGTCCCGTAGACCATCTCTCAGTGGCCATGGGCTACATTTGGTGGCCGTAGGCCATTTTGCCCATTTCAGAGCCCGGTTTTCGGTTTTTTCGGGACTATTGGCCGTGTGCCTCGGTTCGGGACCGCTTAACCATCTCCGTTTGCTCTAAATTTTGGCATACATCTTATTTTCTCCCTTTCAAGGGACACTGAGGTCTGAGAAACCCACTTCGTGGCCGAACGCCACTTTCGGTGCTTGGCAGCCCATTTTCGGGACCCCGAACTGCGTGTTTTGGCCCCCGAGCATTCGTTTTGCATCGATTTTCGTTCATTTTTGGCAGGTACCTCTGTTTTATCGCCGGGAAGGTCACTGGAGGGTGGGAGGCCAGCAATTATCTTAGCAACCAGTTATATTCCATTTTCGCCCTCCGACGCCCGTTTTTCTCACTTCTGAGCCAATGTTGAACACCTTGGAGCCACTTTCTTCAACCCCAGACCACATATTTGTGTTGTACACACATGGGAGGATCCTAATATGATATGGCCGACTAGAAATTCCATTTGACCCTTTTGAACCCCTCTTAAAAATGGCTTGTTCTCTCTCCTGTTTTACAGTTTCCAATTTCGAACCACAGGGTTATGATGAGGGGACCTGGGAGGACATCTTTATGTGGTGGTCGGCCACTAACTCAACTTGACCCTTTTGACCCCTAGCCGGCCGGCTAGGGGACAAAAGGGTCAAGTTGAATTACTGGCCGGCCATGATTCCTTCAATTGGCACTTTACAACTGTAACGTGTTGTTCCCAGAAACATCTGTATCCGGGGGATATTTTGTGGGGAAAGCCTTGGTCCTTTCCCTCACCCTTTCCTTCCATTGCTCCCCCTCCTTTGGTCCTTATAACCAGCTGCAAGCATGGTATTAGGGTTATAAAAAATTGGTCTTTCAAGCCTTGATACACAGAATCTCCCTCCATCTCTCTTACTTTCCTTGAAAAAACCTCCCAAGTCCTACACCACCATTTCTTCTACACACCACCCCCACCCTTCCATCTCCATTCCAGAAGTTTGAAGGTGTTTCTCCAAGGCCTAAGGAGCCACAAACTCAAGCCAAGAGGCAACAAAGTCAAGCCTTCAAGGTAAGTAGTATTTTTCCTTTTTTGAGGCTTATTTTGGTATCCTTTCTTAGCCATACGTGCTTACTGATTTGAGCTCCGACCAAAACTTGAAAAGGTCATTTTTTTGAGCTCATTTTCTTGTTTCATTAAGGACTCAACCCTGTTTGAGCCCCCATCTTGCACTTGTTCAATATCTTCCTTGAATGCTATTTTCTTGCATGCTTTGGCAGCCCATTATGCTTCCATTTTTGGGTGTTTTACAGAACTAAAAATAGTCCTATTTTGAGCCCCTCTTTAACATTGAAGAAGGGCTCATCAGTGTTTGGACCTCCATGTGCCACTTCATGTTATATCCCCTCTTTGGTCCCCATTTTTGCATGCTTTGGCAGCCCATTATGCTTCCATTTTTGGGCGTTTTACAGAACTGAAAATAGTCTTATTTTGGCCATTCTTCATGTTTCATTAAGGGAATTTGGCTGTTTGATGGATATTTTAGTATACTTTGTGCTTTGGCCATCTTTTTGGCCCATTTCTTGCATAAGAGCTTAGCCATATCTATGTTTGTTTTTAGGGTTTTTTCAGTTTCTGTAAGTGTTCTTATGTTGGGCCCCTCTTCAATGTTGTTGAAGGCCCTAACCTGTTTTGGGTCAGAAACTGTGAGTTGCTTCATATCTCTTATTTAGGGGTCATTTTTTGCTACTAGTTGCCCTATTTGTGTTTGCATTGGCCATGCTATTGAACTAAAAAAATTCTTTATTTTGAGGCTGCCTTGCTTTCTGTCTTTATTCCAGTACCAATTATGCATGCTTTTATAGCCGATGTAAAGCCATTTCACATACCTAATTCTTGCATTTCGGGAGAAATTCCAGCATTGGGTTATTCATTTCGCCCTCGTTTCGGGATGTTTTGCCCCTCATTTTGATACTGAAAATTGCATGTTTGCATATCCATATTCCATTGTCTTTGCCACATTCTCATTAGAGGCATTTCGCGTGCCTGAGGGTCGGTCCTCAGGTTTCGTGCACGCTGGCACGTATTTTCGAGTTGTCTTCTTTCATCCATTGGCTTCCTATGTTGGTTGTGGTTAGGTCTCTCATGTTGGTGTAAGCCCATGTATTGCATTGCATATTGCCATTGCCTCGATTTTGCGTGCCGTGGTGCACGCGGTTTCGGATGGTAACTTCATTTTCATCCATCGGCCTCTTATGTGAGTGTGCTTGAGGCCTCTCATGTTAGTGTAAGTCCATGTTGCATATCTATATGCCATTTTAGCCATATTCATTGCGTATGCCATTACCTCGATTTGCGTGCCCGTGTGCACGCGGTTTTCGAGGCACTTCTTTCATCCATCGCCTCTTATTGTGAGTGTGGCTGAGGCTCTGCTCATGTAGTGTTAAGCCCATATTATATTTTCCATGTCATTTGCATTGCCGTATGTCATTTTCTCAGTGCGTGCCCTGTGCGCACGCATTTCGATGGCATCTCATTTTCACAGCATGGCATACTAGGTTGTATCTTAGATCGCATTTATGCATTTCCTCAGTTTGTGTTGCCCATGTGCCGCAATTTCGAGCTTCATTCATAGCATTGTGCATGCTAGGCTGTATCTTAGTTGCTTCATGCATATCATGATATTGCATCGTGTTCGGGATAGGAGTTAGCCCGGCATGGGAAAGAGTGCGTTTCGTCTGCCGAGTGACGGAACGTGTCTCAATTCCCTAGTCACCACACTCCGGATTACCCATGATGAGCTAGGTTCTTGTTGTGTTTACACGTGAATTCATTCTATCATTGAGTTGTCACATTTCGACCTCTCGGCCATCATGCCCTCGATATGCGTTGATTGGTGGCACGAGGATCGAGGCATGCTATATCTGTGAAAATACAGTGCATGCCCTTTTCTGCTCTCTGGTTGCAGCAAATGAAGATCAACAACTTTTCGGAGTCTGGCACGCTTTACAGGGAATAACTGCTAACAGAGGCTAATTTGGCATCCCAGTGGATTTCCGCGCCAAGCAGCCAGCATATATCATTCATCAGAAGCAAGGCAGTCCCTGGCTTGCACGCCAGTTTTACAGTTTTCTTAGTTAATTTGTTTAATTAAATTAGGAATTTGTACATTATTGGACGTAATATTATGGTACGTGTACTTATTCTTTTATTCGGGATGTATATTATTCGGACCCTCTTGCGCGGGGGCAAAAACTGTAATAAGTTTTTGTTTGGTGAGTGTGATGCATGTTTTCCAAACCCCCACGTCTTTCTTTGTCCCTTTATTTACCTGCTTATGATGGTTGTTAGGCATATTTCAATTTGCATACAGTATGACAGCATGTTGGCATATTCCATCTGTTTTGCATGCATCGGGCTCGGCGCATCATATAACTGCATTGTATTTCAATTTACGAGTTGAATACATGTTAGCGTAGCATTCCACATGCCATGTTTAGAATAGCCGAGCCTGCTAAGGTTTGCATTCTTTGCATGTGTTTGCATTAGGCAAATTCTGATACTTAGGATCAATGCATGATTTCTAATGTAGTTTCGTTTTGGCTTGGAGTACTCAGTAAGTTTTATGGCTTAGCATTCCTTGCATGCTGTGAGTGACTTGCCATGAATAGCATGCTTACCATGAGGGCGCTAAATGCTTATGTGATATAATGCCTGAATGCCTATGGGTGAAGTTGGGTTACTGGATTGAATAATCATCACTGTTTGTTTTAAAGCCCACTAGATATGGGCAAAACTATCTTTTCTAAGCCATTTGAGGTGGCAAAACATCTGCATTTTAAGGCCTACCTGCGGGTAGGCAACCAATCAAACGCATTTTCAAACAAACAAACATGGAAATGTTTTTGGTTCCAATTCAGGGCAACTCAGTCTATAACTTGTAATGCCTGTGCGCATCACATAGTAACCTAGGCTAATAACCGGAATAAGGACATACAATTTGTTTTCAAAAATAGATATCACGGTTAGTAGAGGCGATCTTGATTGGGCGAGTGGGGGTGCTCACGAAGGTTGACCTTCCCCATCGTACCAAGTTCCGAGCCGAGGCAACTTTGGTGATGACGGACAACGTGGCCTTTGCACCGGTCAGGGTTTTCCTAAATTTGCCCATAAATAAAATATTTAGGTGGCGACTCTGTATCTGGCAAAGTAGTCCATGTTTGGCACTTCTTTCAAAAAATCTGTTTTCTCAAAACGATTTGCCGGATTTGGACTCTTTGGTTCAGACTTAGAACCGTGACAAATTTGAGAGTCCTGAGCTGTAGTGACCCCAAAATGAACAGAACGGGAGCTCGTTCCTCCCGGGGCGTTCGGGGACGTCTACAGTGCCGTGGGCTTTTCAACATTTATGCCAGCTCTTTTTAATCCAAGAAGTTTAACCGCTAGACTTTCAAATTCATTGACGAATCCCTAACTTCGATTAGTGGTTTTCAACGAAAAGATAGAATCCCTGATGATGTGTATCTTTCTGGTTTTTTGGCGAGCTGGCTCAGCAGATTTGCCTTTCCTCACTCTTCCGGGGAAATTCGTTCGACTACCTTTCATGTAGCCACCAAAATGGCCGGTGGAACCTTATTTAGCCTGGCCATCCCCGTCCTTGCATACCTCTATCATTCTCTTAGTAAAATGGCATTATCATCACCTGGGAAGGAAAATATTCAGGGTCCTTTGTATTACCTTTTTGGATGGATTTCACTCTATTTTGTTAAGACTTACTCTCATGGGGATCCTCAGTCGATTTGTCCGATTCCTGCTATTTATTTCATGCCATATCTTGGGTTTATTGGAAACCAATCGGCTGCCCAGTTTTTTACTGATAAATTTCTATTTGTGGACTCTTTCCTAACTTATTGTACAGAGTGTCAGTTTATGGCTCTTACCCATGAAGGTGAACCTTCAAGCATTTTGGTTGACTCTAAAAGGATATCACCTTTCTACCTTGGCTATCTTATATCTTTGAGGAAAGGGATTTTAACTTTTAAAATGGGATTTAATTTCATTTCTGAACCGTACTCCCCTAACCGATACGGTCGTCAATTTGGGTTTGCTCAAGCGTGCCCTACACCGCTTAATGTATCTTGTCGGCAGCCCTCTGAGTGGTCTAAATTTTATTACAACTGGCGCCATATGCTACGCTGCGGTACAAAAGTCTCATTGGAGTTACCAGGCTCCCGATTTACTTCTCACGTAACCATGCCTTATGCCAATTGGTGGTTGGAAACTTCCTTTACCGTGCTCCAATATGTTACTCATACCCAGCCGAAATCTTCACGCAAGAGAAAACTGGATATGTCAATTAAAGACCGAAAGACAAAGAAGCCTTCTTACGCTAGAGCTAGGTCATCATTTTCACCTATTGCTCTGGAAGCATCATCACCTCAGAGAATGGATAATAGTCAGCCACCTATTGCTCCTTCCCAATCTAGTTACTCAGTTTCAGATCTCCTTCATCTTTTTGAGGATATGTGTAATTCTCAATTTAAAATGAGATTTAGCTTTGAGCAAGTAGATTCTAGCCCTCAATTTTCTAGTCTGGCAAAGCTTTTTCCAGAGATTGTCTATTAGTGATTGTACAGGAACTTCCCAACCAACAGTATCGACCAAAACCCCAATGGACCAATTTTGCACATACCTGTACTCTTTTCTTGAAGATAAAGATGAGAATATGATTCAAGAACTCTTTGAAGGAGATGGGTATGAATTAACTGCCTTGTGTCATATTCGCATTAAGAGTGTTGAAATTCCTTCTCCCACTAAATCTTTTGATCGTTCTTTTAATGGGAGTAGCGAGAGTGAAGATGAGTTTTATTACTACACCCCTCTTTTAGATGGCACACCGACTAAGATGAGTAAATTGCCCCCAGCGAATGTAGCTTTTTCTTCTCCTTCTTTGAACAAGCCATCCAAGCTATTAGAGAAAGGTATAATTTTTTTTTTTTTTTTGAATACCTTTCATTTTCTTAGGCACTACGCCTCGGACTTCCCCAGTTGCCTCGCATATGCCATTGGCTACCTTTAAGGGTATTCTTATTCATTCTTTGTACCTCATTTTATTTCATCACGTATACATACTCAAGGAACTCTTTTCTCTTTAGATCATGCCACATTGCAAAATCCGTGGTCCACTTGTGGGAATCACAACTTGTCTCCTCCCCTACCTAAGTCTCTTCAAGCCGTACATCAAGGTATACTTCATTCATCTATATATATATATATATATATTGTTTTTACCTTCTATGTTTTCATTGAGTATCTTCTTCTATTTTCACAGAAATTACTTCTGACACATTGGAAGAGATAGATGAAATTACTTCTGATACCTCGAAAGAGGCCCAAATTCTTGCAGACTTACTTGAAGCAAATGGGGTTAACAAATTATTTGACAAACTTGAAGCACCCTCTGCTCCATCTAGCCTTCTTTTGGGAACTTACTACTTCTCTCCAATCAATGACGGATATTAATGGCATGATTACTATTCCAAACAACGTTTTCATGATTTTGAAAAGTTTGGGTGTAGACTTCATCTCCTTTTACGAGAAGGTGAAGATATTCCTTAGGTGCTTTGCTTTGAAAACCCAACTTGCAGATTTTTCAAACTTGTCTACTACAGAATTTGAGGCCCAATACTATGTGAAGAAGCTTCATTTCGACAAAGTTTCTGGCGAACATGAACAGTTGTCTGCTTCAATTATCAAGTCAGATGAGCACATTGCGGGTCTTAATCAAAGGATTATTCAAACCAAAGAGTTAGTCAAACAACTTGAAGAGGAATTATCAAGTCAGAAGAGGAATTGTCATTCCGCTGTGGGGTCCACCTCGAACTCAAAGGGAGAATCCGGTAGATTGGTGGGTATGGGTGCCTTGGATAGCTGAGGTAAGATTGGAGGCGGAGCCGGCCCCGTTGGGATGTCCGCATCTTCTTGGACATTTGCTGTCTCCCCGAGTATTGGGACTCTTGGTGGGGGAGGAACTGGGTGTGAAGCAGATGCTCCGGTTTGCTGCTGTAGCCTGGCGATTAACTCTGCCTGTTGGGCCACTACTTCTACTTGGCGTGCAGCCACTTCTGCCTGGCGGGCAGCATCCTGCTGCATGACCCGCATACTTTCCTGGAGCTGACGCATTATCTCTTCCATACTAACTGAAAACTGCTGATCTAACTGAACAAGCGTGTATCTCCTTTCTGAGGTGGAAACAGATATCTCAGTCCAACTGCGTACAGGTGAGGTGGATAATGACCGCTGAACCGGGGACTGTTGAACGAGTGATCTGTGCCTGATTGGCCTTTTCTTGCCTTACCACTGGCGAAGGAAACACTGGTTGCTCTGAACTAAATCTCTAACCTGACAAAGTCTATCAGCATGAATCCAATGTACCCGGGGGATATTAGAGCCCTCTGAAGCTATAGTTCCACGACTATCCCCCTGTAAAAGAGAAAACAGATAGCATCTCAACTTGATTTCACCAGAACAGGTATAAGCATAGCTGAACGACTGTGCTCTCTACTAAATTTTGCCCAAAACTCTGCCTGTAAACTGATACCTTCGGGTACAACTGACCCCCCCAAACTACTGATGCCCTCAGGCCTGATATCCAGACTTGCAAACTGATATATGCATTCCTGTAGAGGCACACTCTAAAAGCACATAGCAAACAAGTGAGAGCCAAAACATCCCTATGTTAGGATAGGGTTTCCTTGTCCTATTTTGTCAGGAGCTAGGATTTCACTACACACGCAGCGGCTTTAAACAACCTATAATCGGGTAAGCAACATGTCCTAGTTTGGAATAGTCACTACGGATTCCGAATATGCACTAGGTCGAATGGTCAAAAAGGGTGCCCTGGTAAAAACTAGGGTTTGTGTTCCCATTGTGGCAGAGCCCGTAACCGGTCAGCCTTATGGCACGCTTCTCAAAGCGAGCCTCTGGCAAATCGTTCAGGAATAGCAGATGGCAAACACTGTGTCTTAGGCGCACTAATGCACATGCAATGCAAAGAAACACATAAGTGTAGTCAAAACAAGATATCATAAGTTCGAGTCACGTTCTCTAAATCCCCATCAGAGTTGCCAGAAACTGTAGACGTCCTCGAACGTCCTGGGAAAATCCTGTTTTGTTCATTGGGCTCACTACAGTTCAGAGTCAGATGTCACTGTTCAAAATTTGATCTCGCAAAGTGCAATACGAGATTGATAAATCACGAAAGAGTCCAAATCTGGAAAATTGTTTTGAAAAATTGCTTTTTAGAAAGAAGTGCCAAACATGAACTGCTTTGCCAGATACAGAGTCGCCACCTAAATATTTTATTTTGAGGGAATTTAGGAAACCCTGACTCGTGCCTAAGGCCACGTGTCCATCATCACCAAAGTTGCCTCGGCTCGGGAACTTGGGTACGATTGGGGAAGGTCATATAATGAGCACCCCCACTCGTTCGATCAAAGATCGGCCACTACTAAACATGATATCGAGTTTTTTGAAAACACATGCGTTCTTATTCCGATTTATTAGTCTAGGATTGCTATGTGATGCACACAGCATACAAGTATAGACTAGATCACCTGAGTTGGAACAAAACATTTCATGTTTGTTTATTTGAAAATGGTTTGATGGCGCTACTCGCAAGTACGCTTAGAAAACAGGGTGATTTGCCACTCTCAAGTGGGCTTAAAATGCGCAATCGATGAATTGTTCCAATTCAAGTAATCCGACCTTCACCCACAGGCATTCAGGCAGGTATATCACATAATCAGTTAGCCTCATGGCAAGAATGCTGTCATGGCAGTCACTCACACACATGCAAGGATGCTAAAGCATAAACACTCACCGAGTACTCCAAGCCAAAGAAAGAAACTAATTAGAAATCATGCATGAATCCTAACTATGCTGAGATGCCTAATGCAACATATGCAGGATGCAACTAAGATAGGCTCGGTTATTCTAAAATGGCATATGAGATGTTACAGATAACATAATTTGCGTGCCCGTGCGCACGCATTTCGAGGCATCTCATTTTCACGGCATAGTGCATACTAGGTTGTATGTTAGATCGCATTTATGCATTTTCTCGGTTTGTGTGCCCATGTGCACGCATTTCGAGACATCTCATTTTCATAGCATTGTGCATGCTAGGCTGTATCTTAGTTGCATTCATGCATATCATGCATATTGCATCGTGTTCGGGATAGGAGTTAGAAATCATGCAACTAAAGCATAAACACTCACCGAGTACTCCAAGCCAAAGAAAGAAACTAATTAGAAATCATGCATGAATCCTAACTATGCTGAGATGCCTAATGCAACATATGCAGGATGCAACTAAGATAGGCTCGGTTATTCTAAAATGGCATATGAGATATTACAGATAACATATATTCAACTTGGAATTAAAATACAATGCAGTTAGTATGATGCGTCGAGCCCGGTGCATGCAAGACAGATGAATGGATGCAATCATGTGAGCATAAGGATGCTAATTGAAACATGCCCTAAAACTAACCATCATAAGCTGGTAAATAAAAGGGAGAAAGACGTGGGGTTGGAAGACATGCATCACACACATGCACACTTATTACAACAGTTGGCCCTCTCGACGGAGGGTTCAAATAAATAATACAACACCAACTAGCTAATCTAAGCTAATCTAATTAAGCTAGTTATTACACAACCAAAATGAATAATAAATTACAGCTAATTATTACATAACTCTAATTAATTAACAAACAAACTAAGTAAGCAATTAAAATAGCATGCAAACTACATGAATGTGGACTGCCTCAGCTTTGCCTTGAATGATAAAGGATGCATGCATGCTCGAGTCGCCTTGTCGGGAAATCCATCGCGATGCCTCGACTTGCCTTTGTTTGCAATTGATTTCAGAAATTTGCACAAAGCTTCAGAGAGATGAAACTCCACCCGGAAACTAGGCTGCCGACCAGCTTATAGGCATGGAAGACCAATGGCCGACCACCTCTTGTGGTGGAAACCAAAAAAAGTGGTCGGCCTACCAGTAAACCTGGTCGGCCGACCAGTTTCTTCTCCTAGGTTCTGTTTTTCTGCAATAAAGGGAAAGAGAGAGGCACGACAAGGTATTTGCAACACGTGTGTGCATGACCACTCTCCCCGTCATTGCATAAGCTCTAGGAAGTGTAGTCCTTGACCCTCAGGTCACCAGTCGCGCATCTCGATGCATGATGGCCGAGGAGTCGAATTGCACGATTCAATGTGAAATGAATGCACATACAAGCCCTAAAGCCAACAACTCCGTCATGGGTAGTCAAGAGTGTCGGCGACCGGGAATCAAGGCACGTTTCGTCACTTTGAGTACGAAACGTCCCTCGTTTCCTGTGTTCGGACTAACTCCTATTCCGAACACGATGCAACAAACAATGGCACGCACAATGCGACTTTTAGTATGCAACCTAAATGCTGTGCAACTAAGTGATGCAAACATGCAAAGGATGACATGCAAGCATGCAACTAGCATACACAATGCTATGAACATGCAAGCATGCAACTAGCATACACAATGCTATGAACTAACAATGGCATACTCAATGCATGTGGTACTTAGCATACACAATGCACCTAAGAACTAACATAAACAATGAGATGAACAAGGTATGCACAATGCAATGATCAATCATGCGACAATGTGGCATACTCAATGCTATGAAATATAATGGCATACTCAATGAAAAAATGGACTTAAACCAAAATGAATGGGCCTCAGCCACACCCAAATCAGTGGCCAAACATGATGAAAACAAGACTCCAAAACTCATGCTAGCATACACAATGCAAGGACTTAAGCCCAAGGGCACAAAATGCAACTCTATAAAAGCATTGAAAGGATGAAATATGGCATACAATGACACATGTTCCACCTCTGAAATGACATACAAAATGGCTCCGAATCATGCAAACAACTCACACAATGCATGTTGAAAGGCTCAAGTACCGAAGCTAGTGAAGCACATTACACTAGAGGCATGCAAGGCGATGCTCAAATGACAAAACCAACTCCAAACAGACCTTAAGTAGGCCCAAAACAGTGGAAAAATGAGCCAAGATGGTGGCTTGAAAGGCATAAGAATGAAGCTCAATGCAAAGGCTCATAAATGGGATATAATGATGCAACTCTCAAACACATTGAAAGAGTGACAAACATGAGAATATGGCCAAGAAATAAACTCTAAAATATCATGCTCAATGATGCTAAAACGTGCAAACACCTCAAGTTAAGCATGCAAGGGGATTCAAAACTCAAGGCTAAGCCAGGCTATTACACTACAACCATACATGGAAAGCATCATTTGACCAAGGGACCTCAAAACAGAGCTACAGTAGCCCAAAATATGAACAAAATCAGTTTGGAGCATGGCCAAAATATGCTAGCATAGAGGGCCTAAACAACATGCATTATAAGCTAGTGAATATGATTTACACTACAAGCATGTGAAGCATATGAGAGGCTACCAAACCAGCCAAAAAAAAAATCATGGAATGCCAAATGATGGCCAAAAACCCAATGAAACATGACCAATACATGCAAGAATGAGGTGTTACTTTGATAGGCTATGCAAGGGATTGTTCTACACATGCAAGAGGCAAACAAAAGGTGACCAAACCAGCCATAGACAGAGTCTAGGTAGGTCCTAAAAGTCACTAAAAAGGGCCTGAACCAAAGCTAGGAAGTGTGGAAATATATGCTCCCTTGGAAAGCCAAGAATGCAAGCAAACAAGGCCAAAAGAGAGAAGGTCACCCCTCTCTGATTTTGGCCCTCAAAACCACATGTCAACCACTAAAAATCCATTGGATTTCAATGGCTAAAGGGCCAAGCAAAGCTCAATACAAAGGTCTCATGGCATGGCTCAAAATAAGGCTAAATAGAGCATGCAAGAGGGTAGATGACCCCCAACACCAAAAGAGCCTTAAACAAACATGAAAATCACTTAAATACGAACCTTTTTTTAGTTGAAAACAAAGCTCAAATAAGCATTCAAATGAGGCTAAGAGAAGGATCAAAATAATGCTTAAAAGAGGGAAAAGTGATTACCCTTGAAGCTTTGCAAAACCAACAAACTTTGGGAACAAAAACCAGCTCTTTAACCTCTGAAAACAACCTCCAAGAACCTCAAATCAATGGTGGAAGTGTATGGCTATGAGGCGTAGTGTAAAAGGGTCAAGAACAATGCACCTTATGAGCCAAAATATAGAGATATAGAGAGATATGTATTGTTTTGCCTTAGAGAAATTCTGAACTTGGTTCAAGGAGGGGGAGGGCCTCTCTTATAGACAAACAAGGCCAAAGCTTCTTCAAGCAGCTAAAAAACAAGGCTCAAGATCCTCCATACACGTGTGTGGAGGATACAGTCTGTGCCTTCTAGCTGGCACAGCTGGCACCCACTCAAACAGACAAAACAAGAGGGAGCTGGCTGACCAGAAAAGGTGGTCGGCCAACCACTTCCCCTGGTCGGCCGACCAGGGTAGGTGGTCTCCGACACAAAAAAGTGGTCGGTGGCTCCATTTGGTGGTCTCCACTTTGAAAGCAAGCTAGTGGTGTGGTGGGAGACTAGCAAATGTGGCCCAAAGACCAAGAAAACCAGCTTCCCGACAAGAAAATCGGCTGGCGGGGAGAAAGTGGTCTCCAAGGAGAAAAGGTGGTCTCCCACCCTTGTACCACCTCCCAAACAAGGAAAACAAGGTTCATCCCAAAAATGAACCAACATGGATGCAAAACGAGATTGGGGGGCAAAGCGCGTGGCCGGGTGTCCCGAAAATTGGTTGTTGCGCACCAAAACTGGTGTACAGCCACAAAAGTGGTCTTCCGGACCACAGTGTCCCTCTAGTCAGAGGAAACAAGGTGTGTTCCAAAAACTGTGCCAAACGGAGAATGTTAAGTGGTCCTGAGTCGAGGCGCGCGGCTGACGGCTCCGAAAATTAGAAACTAGTCTCCAAACGGGAACAGTGGCCTACGGCCACGAAAAGTAGTCTACGACCACTGAGAGATGGTCTACAAGACCTCTCCCTCCCTCCGGGAAGAGAAAACAAGACTTGGTTCGCAGACCAAGTCAAAGTACAAAAGGGTCCCGATGTCCGGAGGTGAGGCTCTCAGCTAAGAACTCCGAAACCTCGAAATGAGCACAACATGCGCAATCACCGAGTGCTCAATCGATGACGTCTGAGTCTTAAGGTCGGTCAAAAATGGGATGTCTACAGATGGGTTTCGACTCTTTTCCTTTAGAAGGGACCACAATCTTATTATATTTCTCCACATAGGTGCATTTTGTCCTCCTTAATGGCAACGTGAACTCACCCTTGAGATCCAAAATTGGATTTATTGGGGCTAGAGCCTTTGCCCCAAGTTTCCTTTCAGACTTTGGCACATATTGAAAAGTTCTTTTTGTTGAAACTGGTGTAGACTCTAAAGCGTCTTTGACATTCAGAGTATCTTCAGACTTCTTCACATCTTTTCCCTTTCTTTGTGAAGTCTTTGTATAGAAGTGAGCATCAGCATAATAGGCCTCTACTTCTCCAAATGGATCATTATCAGCCACAATTGTCCCCTCTTTTTTGGGTGAAGGCAACGAGTACTTGATACATTGGTGATAAGTTGATGGCATTGCATGTCGATTATGCATCCATGGTCTCCTAAGCAAAGCATTGTAGGAGGTGTCTACATCAATAACCAAGAACTCAGTGCTTTCTTCAATATCCCCAAACTTGGTTTGCAATTCAATCTTCCCCATTGAGCGTTGTTCATTCTGATTAAATCCTCGAACAACCAAACGACTTGGGCGAAGTTGTGAAATTCAAACCCCTAATAAGTTTAAGGCCCTTCGAAGCAGGAGTTTTACCGCAAATCCTTCATCAACTAGAATTCGAGAAATTTTCACATCATGGATAAGCCCAGTGATAAACAAAGGCCGATTATGGTCTGTCATTTCACCACACATGTCTTTGTCACCAAAGGTTACCATAGCCATGCATGTAGTTGTCTTCGATTTCTTTGTGGAAATCCTCTGGCTTGGACAGGGCATATATTAAAGACTTTCGAAGCTTTGGAGACATTTTCAGTGCATCATATTGTAGACGCGCCCGAATGTCCTGGGAAAATCCCGTTCTATTCATTTGGGCTTACTACTACAGTTCGGACTCAAATGTCACGGTTCTGAATCTGATCTCGCAAAGTGCAATGCAAGACCGATAAATCACCATAGAGTCCAAATCCGGCAAATCGTTTTGGAAAATTGATTTTTATAAAGAAGTGTCAAACATGGACTGCTTTGCCAGATACAGAGTCGCCACCTAAATATTTTGTTTTGGGAGAAATTTAGGAAACCCTGACTCGTGCCTAAGGCCACGTGTCCGTCATCACCAAAGTTGCCTCGGCTCGGGAACTTGGGTACGAGAGGGGAAGGTCATGCAATGAGCACCCCCGCTCGCCCGATTAAAGGATCGGCTTGTACTATGCATGATATCTTGTTTTTGAAAACACATGTGTTCTTATTCCGGTTATTAAGCCTAGAATTACTATGTGATACGCACAGTATACAAGTATAGACTAGATCGCCTAAGTTGGAACAAAACATTGCATATTTGTTTGTTTGAAAACAGTTTGAAGTTTGCTACTTGCAAGTAGGCTAAATCAAGGATTTCAATGAATTGTTCTAATTCAAGCAATCCAACCTTCACCCACAGGCATTCAGACAGTTTATATCACATAAGTAGTTAGTCTCATGGCAAGCATATTATCATGGCAGCACTCATACTCATGCAAGATGCTAAAGCATAAACACTTAAAGTGTACTCCGAGCCAAAACAACAACTAGTTAGTAATCAACGCATGATCCTAGCTTATGTTAAGATGGCTAATGCAATGCATGCAAAATGCAACTAGAAATAGGCTCGACTATTCTAAGATGGCATGTGAATGCTACAGTTGATACATGTATTCAAATTGGAATTGAAATATAATGCAGTTAGTATGATGCGCCGAGCCCGGTGCATGCAATACGAATGAATGATGCACGCATGCAAGCATAAGGATGCTAATTGAAACATGCCCTAAAACTAACCACTAAAAGCAGGTAAAAAAAAGGGAGAAAGAAATGGGGGTTGGAAGACATGCACACACACACGCACCCTTATTACAACATATGCCCTCTCGACGGAGGGTCCGAATGAATAATACAAACCGACTAATTAACTAACTAACAAGCTAATTAATTATTACATAACCGAATGAATAACTAGCTACAACTAATTATTACAAAACTTAATTAATTAACAAAATGACTAATTAATTACAAATTCAATGCTAACTAACAAGTAAGCAATAAACAATACTGTTCCAGCTCTGATTGAAGGAGAAGGGGGTTCATGCTCGGTTGCCGTCCCGAAAAGCTCTCCAGTTGCTCTCTTGAGGCTCTGTCTGCAGGGTGTCCTTGAGAACTAGTTGCTGGATCTCATCACAACAGTGCTATCATTTCAGAACATTTTGGCCATTGTTTTGGCGTGCATGAGGTCTGTTTAGGACTGGTTTAGTCCATTGAGCATTATATTGCATAGTCCTAGTATAATACACTTTATTAGCTGTAATGCTTAAGTCTTCTAGCATGTCTTGCATGCATTGCCTACATGATAGAGTCTTGTGCATGCCACTTTAGCATTGAAAGATAACATATGCGTGTTGCATTGCATCGTGTTTGGATCGGATGCTAATCCAAACACAAGAAATGCGGGACGTTTCATACTCGAAGTGATGAAACGTGTCGCGTTTCTTGGTCGCCAACTCCCTTGATTATGCATGATAGGGTGGAGGCTCTTTTTTGTGTTGTTTGTGTATTCATCAACATGGTGCAAGCTTGGTCCTCGGCCACCATGCATTGAGGTGCTTGGTTGGTGTCTTGAGAGCCGAGTGCCACGCTCCTTTGAGCTTGAGACACGATAAGGAGTGTGGTCGTACACACATTTCCTTAGAAATGCATTGCCGTGCCTCTATTGTTCTCTGTTGTAGCAAGATCAGAAGCTTGCATAAGCAACTAGCCGACCGACCAGTTTTACTAGCTGACCGGCCAGTGGCACTAGCCGGCCGGCCAGTTTTAGTGGCTGGCAGCCACTTTTTCTGGCTAGCAGCCCATCAGCAGATCCCTGTGTTGAAGTAAAGGCAATCTAGAGTTTAGCACAATTTTCAGAGACCAAGGCATGTGCAAACAGAGGCAATTGACAGCATGGAAATGGATTTTCGGGACGACGGCAACCGAACATGCATGCCTTCCTCGCCCGCGGGGCCATCTTCTCTTTATTGCTTTATTAGTTAGTTGCTTCTAGCTATTTCAATGTGTTGTAATTGATTAGCTTAGATAGTTAATTAATTTAATTGCCTTAATTAGCCTAGATTAGCTAGTTGTTCAATTTGTGTTTGTAATAATTAATTAGCTAAGTTAGTTAATTAGTTAGTTTTGTAATAAGTAGCTTAGCTTAGCATAGCTAGTTAGCTTATTATTCGGACCCTCCGTCGAGAGGGCAAATGTTGTAATAAGGGTGCGTGTGTGTGTGCATGTCTTCCAACCCCACGTCTTTCTCCCTTTTACTTATTAGCTTTCGATGGTTAGTTTAGGGCATATTTCAATTAGCATACCTTATGCTATGCATGTTTGCATCATTCATTTGTATTACATGCACCGGGCTCGACGCATCATTCATTTGTATTACATGCACCGGGCTTGGCGCATCATTCAAACTGCATTGTATTTCAATACCTATTTGAATACATGTATCAAAGTGGTGCCACTCATATGCCATCTTAGATAGCCGAGCCTACTTAGTTACATTTTGCATGCGTTGCATTAGGGGTTCCATCATTGCGGGTGATGGCCGAGTGCCAAATAGCGGAGGCAGATTTGCAGCAGAGCAGGTTCGAAGAACTTATGCTGTTTGATGAGAGAAGGCTGAAAGCACTGTATCACGTCTAGGGTTATCAACGAAGAATTGCCAGGGCTTTTAACAAGAAGGTTAAGTCTAGGAATTTAGAAGAGGGGGATCTAGTGCTCAAAGACAACCGAGCTCCCATCCACGACCCTAGGGGCAAGTTCAGACCTAATTGGACTGGTGCCTACATCATCAAGTCTATCTGGTCGGGTGGAGCCGTCATTCTTATGGATTTAGATGGCCTTGAGTTCTCCCAGCCAATCAACATGGACAAGTTGAAAAAATATTATCTCTGAGAGGCTCGCTAGGCCAAAAACCCGAAAGGGCGACCTAGGCAAAACTTAGAGCACAAAAAAATTGAAATAAGAAAAACTGGGCTCGCAAGGTTGAAAACCGAGAAAGGGCGGCCTTGGCAAAAGTTAGAGCGTAAAAGGAGAGTGTTAATACACGAGTGAACCTAAACTGAACTACGTAAGGCTTGATTCCCATCTTCGGGATACGTAGGCAACTTCATTCTGAAGCCCAGCCATAAACACTTCCAAATCGACTTTGTCCATGTGATCATGTTGGTCATCTTTGTCTTTTCTGCATTCAAGTGCTCGGTTGTGATCTCCAGTGCAGTGCTATTCAGACTAGGGGCAACTTTCCAGTTATGGGATTCGGGGTTGTGCATCTCAAGGATAGTTTCTAGGCCTGTCCAATTTTGATCCATATCGAAAATGGTTTTGAAAAGTTTTAATAAAAGTTGATTTTACTTAAATTAATCTTTTTACAACTTAGACCATTTTTGGACCATAGCAGAAAATTTTCCGTACCTACAACCTTCAATTTCATTGATTTCGACACAGAGTTCTCCTACTCTTGAGTACAAATTGAAGTTGCTTTTTATTACATTCATAAAGAAAACTTGAAAGTATTGATTAAAGCAAATAAACTCAGGGCATGGATAAGTTAGGTGTTCCTGCGCCCCCTCCCATAACTCGTAAAAGCCTCTGATGCCAAAAAACGCCGGTCTGTGCCTTTTCCTCGAGCTAGGCTATGTGCTCGCTAGAAAGGGCGTAATCGAAAGTGGGAGCGGGATCCAGCAACTCTCTTTTCCTCCATGCTGTGGCATACAGAGCTAGCTGTGAGCCTCGGACTGGAAATGTAGCAGGGTACTCTATCCCTTTTTCCGAGCAAGTCTGATCATGTCCAAATTGGCGCCGGAATTTGAATGGGAAGTAGAAGACACAGTGTGTTAGGCCAATCAGCTGAATGCCCGACTGGCGAGACATGCTGTAACTCATCGCTGGTAGATTAAGCCAGGGGCAGCACCAAGCAATGTTGGTAGTAGATAGGCTGCACATCCATTCGCACCACAATCCCTCATCCGGAGCATCAACTAGTCGTTGCTGGAAGAAATAGCCGTGTGCTGAATATGTTGGGCATGAGTCCACCACTTTCAACTTATCCATCAGCCATATTTGGGAGGGATGCAAAGAAAAGAGATTAAAGAAAACAGAGGTGCACGTAGAGGGAAAAGAGAGAAAGGATTTTGATAGAAAAACAGAGCCTGAGGGTCGAGTGATGTGAGAAATATATGTGAGATAGGGAGGGGAACATTACCTGTAAGAGTAGTGGACTCCCCGCGAACCTAGTCGTCTCCCTGCGATGGAAGGCATCCAAACCCGTCAAAGTCTCAGCTAGCGTCATGCCAATGCAGCTCTTGCCCACTTTCAGGCCTTGGGCAACCTCAATCAAATGGACGCTAGACCCTCCGAAGCCTGGGGCAAGCAAGAAATGAGACAACATGCACAAACAGAGGGTGTGTCGCTGAAAACTTTCCCATAGATGGTCGCCGCGGTCACCGGTGTCGAAAAACCGATAAATCAAGCTCGGAATGTCTAGTTCTCCGTTGCGAATCAAAGACCGAGCATCATGCAAAGTAAGCCCACACATCCGTCCTAAGGCTTGGATGTGGCCAAAACGGAGCTGGGAGAAGATCTCTTCATCGAGCCGAGATTCCATCAAAGCTTGAAAATCTTCAAAAGTAGGACATATCTCTTGTCTGCCAAAACTAAAACCGTGAGTTACTGGATTCCAACACCTTGTCGCGGCATGGAGGATTGGAAAACACAGCGGGGTGCAGCTTAACGTGAATAGTGCATTTATTTCGAAACCCCGAAAATTTAACTTTTCCGAGCCATCCAAGTTCGCAATCCAATTTGTGAGGTTTTGGGCAAGAAATTCTTCCATTTGGGGCAAAAACATTGAGTTAGAATGAAGGAACCACGAAGCTGGAACCTTTATAGAAGATAAGGCATTGAGTGGAGGACAGATGTCAACAATCTGGAGCTTCCCAGAAAAAACTAGCCGACCGGCCAGTTTAAGTAGCCGACAGCTGTGAAAAGTGGCTGGCAATGAGGAAAAGTGGTCGGCAGCCACTCCTTGTCTCTAGCAGAGAACTTTTAGCCTTCTTGTGTGCTGAGGAATGCTGAAAATCTGTTTTGTTTCACTCTGGATGCATTCAGCTGTGGTTTTGTTGACTTATTCTCAAGTTTGTCGCTTTTGCTTATCCAGTTGTTGAACTTTCCTTATCGAGTTGTTGAACTTTGCATATTGAGTTGTTGCAATTTGTTTACCGGGTTGTCGTTTTGCTTATCGAGTTATTTTTTAAGTTGTTTTGTTTTGTTTGTTGTGTCGGTTCAGTACCTGACTTTGCAATAAATGAATGTTCAATTTCCATCAATCTCACTTTTGTGCAAAATGGTGCGGTGCGATGCGATGCTTAGAATACAAATGCAACACTTTTTGATCAAAAAGCTGTTTTCATTCCATTATGGTTTCTCTTTACAAAAAGTACAAAGTTTTAAAGAAAATAAAACTGCCTAAGGCTGTATAATGTGCTAATACTAATTCAAAAAAGAGAAATAAAGCAAAAGCATCTGAATCGGTGCCATCCAACTTAGGATCGAGAGGCCCTCTTCATCCTCTTCCTAGACTGAGTAGACTCTGCACCGTCACCACCAGCACCGCTGTCTGAATCAGAGCTACCTCCACTCCCATCCTCGGAGCCCTCCTCAGCATCGCCTCTATCCTCAGATGACTCTGACTTGGAACTTGCTGACTCCTCATCCTTGCTGGACTCGCCATCGTCAGCACGTCTGGCAGGCCTCCGATGCCTCCCTCGCTTGTGTGCCAGAGTCTCTCTTTCTGTCGCTCGAGAAGGCTCAGAGGGTCCTGTCTGCAAGGGTGTGACCTGAAAAGACATTTTGAATTTATGAGCAAGTATCAAGTATAAGTGCGGTATACAGAATATGTGCAGAAGTCAGATACAATATGTGCATGTAATATGTCGTGTCAGATATGATCTATACATGTGGTGCATCAGTGCAATGAGATGTCAGTTTCAGTGTATCAGCAGAAGTATGTTAAATGCAAGGAAACTGAAAAGTACCGGAATGCCGTAGGAGGTCAGCATCATCTCTCTCTGCAAGACCATACCCTCAAGTGAGGCCATCGCCTCAAGCAACCCCTCGACATATCCTATGGAGGGCTGCAAATGCAAGGTGAAGCCATGAGTGAATGAATGAACAAATATCTGAGCAAAGCTGAAATGCATAAAAGCTGTAAAGTATACCGGTGCTGAGTTAGGTGTCCTCGCGTATCGATGATCAGGTACTGGGGGCTCAAGCGGGATCTGATAAGATCCCCTACCAGGCCGCCAACCTGTCAGCTTAGTCGGAGGATCCGGCTATCCAACACTATGCCTAGTAGAAGGCATCTCTCTAGCTCCACCCCTCGCTGCCCGAGCCCTGCTCGTCGAGGGAGCACCTACTCTCCGAGCCTTGCTTGATAAAGCAATCTCAGCTATACCTCTCGTGGGAGCGCGAACACTGGCCAATGGAGCCATGAGGTATGTCTGGATGTAAGTCATGTAGTCTCTCTCCCCAATGTACCGGTCAGCATCTGTGCCCCGTATGACGTCGATAAGCTCCTGATCGGAGAGGCTCTCTATGGCTCACATAGATGGTGGAGGTGGCAAAGGAACTGACTGTAATAGTAAGCCCAAGGTCTGGCACATGAAGCGCTCGCCTAAGAACCAGGAGCGGCCTACCGGTCCCTCGAATAAGATCCGATATCGGCAGGCACCCCGAGCTCTGGCAAAATGAAACTGGGCGAACTCTGGCATCGCCACCCAGGGCTGCCATATGATCTGCAGACAGCAAGTGCATCAGTTGCTGGTAGATATACAAAATGAAGTGAAGCTGAAAACAGGAAAAACTGTCATTTTTGTGTTACCTCTGTTGGCCTCACTGTATCGAAATAATGGCGCAGGTATGAGAGGGTCTCCCAGGGTCTAGGTCGGCACCGACCGTCATATCGGAGTGAGTAAGGGACCTCGAGGGGTGTCTCAACCTCTAGCTTGGGGGCAAGCATTGGGAAATAGGCGTATACCCACAGCTGTGCAAAGCAAGAGGGTGACAGTGAGAATACAGAATACAGATAATGCAGAAAGCAGAGTATGGTACAGTGTACAGAAAGTACAAGTGCAGAACATAAACGAGACTGTGTATGTAGTGTGCAGTATGTGCAGAAAGTGCAAAGCAGAAAGCATAACAGAAAATGTAAAGTTGAACAGTAAAGTATACCTCCTAGACCCTCCAGTAACCGCCTACTATGTTCCCACTCCTGCGGGAGGTCGTGCTCATATAGCAATAGAGGGTAGCAAGGCTGGCATCCCCCAATCATAGTGTCGCACCTGGGACAGGTCCGCTAATGCGCTCAGCAAGTATAGCCCCACTGTGTTCGCTCTGTCGGCGAACAGAGTAGTGTCGAAGAGGAACATAAGGAAGCCTCGAGTGTACTGCTCTATCTCCTCAACCATCGTAGGCTTTCTCCCTCTAAAATGGTCGGCAAACCAAGTATATCAGACAGAGCCCGATAATCGGTAGACAGGTGGGTGTGCTCCCAGTAGATGCATCCAAACTGCCTCACACTCACCTATATCAGCATCATATGGGATCGGCTGGCCTCCCACCTTAAGGCCTGTCAGCATCGTGAAGTTGAACGGGGTCATCATCATGTCCCCGGCAGTAGAGAAATGAAAGGAGTTGGTGGTGTCCCACCATCTCTCTACCAATGCGCCCAAGAAAGTCTGACTCGCGAAGAGACGTGAGAGCCCTAAGCAGAATAGACCAAACCCTGCCTCGTTGATGATCTACTGGATGCTGTCAGGCAGTTCCAAGTACCACTCCCTCGCCATGGTGGATCCATACCCACGGGTTAAACGGGAGTCAACTTGTATGGATGAGCAAAGATATAGTAGTGTATATGTTCGGAATGAGCAGGAATATAGTGTGTAGTATATATGTTCAGAATGAGCAGAAATACAGTGTGTAGTGTATATGTTCAGAATGAGCAGGAATACAGTGTGTAGTATGTGTGTTCAGAATGAGCAGATGAAATACAGTGCAAAAAGTGCAAACTATGCAAGAAATGTAAAGTACATCGCAAAAAATATAAAAGTGCAGTGTGTACCCCTGGAGCATCGTGGGACAGATGGGACTCCGGCTCCCGTAACAGTAGGTCCGCGGGTGCGCGCCGTGCAAAGTCAGTAAAATGACGGACTGTACTAGGTGGTAGTACATGTGCCACGGGATGATACGTAGCGGGGTCGAATGGTCGAACTCTGGGCGGTAGCTGAACGTGCTTCGGCTTCCCCTCCATCCCCAGAGGACCCCCGTCGTGTGGTGCGTCGTCTGCCATCTGCAAAAAGGGTGAAAGATAGGAGAAAATGAGCAAAATGGGGTCAAAATGCAAAAAGTCAACAAAGAGTCAACTCTCGAGAAGAGAAAAAGTCAAAAAAATCAAAGCCCGGGAAAAGGGCACCAAACTCGAGTCAAAGTTGAAAGAAACATACCTCTAATGGTGAAAATGGAGAAAAAGGCTCCAAAAACAACTTTTGTTCGGTTCAAAATGAAGAGAATTGAAAGTTTTTCGCGAATCAACTTTGCGGGGGGCATGGGAAAACGCGTAAAAAGCCCGGATCTAAGAGAAAAATGGGTCTAGGAAGGATGAGAAATGGATTTTGGCAAATGGGTGTGTCAGGAAAAGTGTTTGAGAGTTGAGTTTTTAAAGACCCGTGTGCAAAAGGTCAAAACTGCCCCGAATTTGTGCAACTAGCCGACCGGCTAGTTTTTTTGGCTGACCGACCAGTTAACTAGCCGGCAGCTTTGTCAAGTGGCTGGCAGCTTTGGAAATTGGCTGGCAAGCTTCCAGGGTGTTCGGCAGGTGCCTGGTATTCCTCTTGTGTGTTTTCAGACTGTTTTGAGTCCTTGGTTCCTAAGAAAGTGCAAGAAGAGCCCACTTTTTCAGCTCAAAATATTTCTGTGGAAGTTTCAACTCATGTCTTCGATGTGTAACTCATCATCAGTTGGCATGCACGAGGTGTATCCTTTTAGAGTACATTGTAACCCCCCCGAGAGGTAAATCGGAGGTCACAACTGAATCGGTCTTGCCAAGACGTGCATTTCTTTATTGAGCATATTGCATCGAATATGCATTGATATGCACTTTGCACTTGCATTGCTATGCACGTTCCACTTGCATTGTTATGCACCCTTTTCACTTGCATTGATATGCACGTTCCACTTGCATTGTTATGCACCGTTTCACTTGCATTGTTACGCACGCTTCACTTGCATTGTTATGCACCTTTTCGTTTGCATCGTATATGCACGCATTTATCTCGTATTGAAATTGTATCTTGATGTAGGGTTGAACATGTGTTTCTACTATATTGTACTTGTCAAAATTTCTCTTTTGTGCAGGCACGATATTGTATGTACGGTTCATTTGAAGCTAATGAAGCCAGACAATATTGTATGTACGGTTCATTTGAAGCTAATGAAGCTAGACGATATTGTATGTATGGTTCATTCAGAGGAATTTTGGGTAAAACCATTCCTCTCCTTTATCCTGTTGGTTAGAGACATTCGGGTACGCCCGGTGTCTCCACCGATATCCTGTTGGTTAGAGACATTCGAGTACGCCCGGTGTATACACCGATATCGTGTTGGTTAGAGACATTCGAGTACGCCCGGTGTCTACACCGATATTCCGTTGGTTAGAGACATTCGGGTACGCCCGGTGTCTACACTGACTTTTTGTTTGTTAGAAACA
This sequence comes from Camellia sinensis, assembly GCF_004153795.1. NCBI lineage: Eukaryota > Viridiplantae > Streptophyta > Magnoliopsida > Ericales > Theaceae > Camellia > Camellia sinensis. Next base: position 561,483 of record NW_021028362.1, on the reverse strand, counting down.
CCGGGGAAGCCCGGTGTTTACACTGACTTTTCGTTGGTTAAAAACACCCAGGGATGCTCGGTGTTTACACTAGCACCGTGTTGAATGCATTTGGGTTGTATGCCCAGTGTTGTTGTTTTTCCTCTCAAGCGTGTGACACGCTGAGAGGTGGTCAGTGTGTGATACGCTGAGAGGTGGTGTTTCCCTCTCCAACGTGTGATACGCTGAGAGGTGGTTTTTCCCTTTCGCGTGTGATACGCTGAGAGGTGTTTGTTTCTTTCCCTCTCTCGCGTGTGATACGCTGAGAGGTGTTTGTTTCTTCCCTCTCTCGCGTGTGATACGGTGAGAGGTGTTTCCCTTCCCTCTCTTGCGTGTGATACACTGAGAGGTGTTTCGCTTGAGACTTCGAGTATTCCCAATAGTTGCTTTTAGCCTTTCCTGCTTGAGGCATTGTTAAGATTGCATAATTTTCTTACATCCTTTCTACTGAAATGTGTGAGACTGTTATATCTTATTCATTTGCTTAAAATGTTGCATTTACCTTGCATAGTACTTGCATTAAGATGTTTCATTACAACCCTCTTTGCATTATCATAAGTTATGTTCTGCATTGTGCATGCCATTTGCATTTTGCCCCTGCCTGCGGGCGCATCTGTATTGTTATCTTGCCTGTTTGTCTAAGTCTTCAGCCTTGTCAAAAATGAATCGTCTCTGGGCTTTGACATTCACTCCCGTCATTTCATGACTTTCGAGTTCTGTCAAAGGGAGGCAACTGTAGACACCCCTTTTTTGACCGACATTAAGACTCAGACGTCATCGTTTGCGCACTCGATGATTGCGCATGTTTGTGCTGGTTTTGAGTGTCTGTAGGTCTCGGTCGAGCGCCTTATCTTTGAGCCTCTAAACCCTCTTTGTTTTGGCCTTGTTTTTAGGCCAAACCTTGGTGCCTCTTGGCTGAAGGAGAGTGGGGCCTTGCCGGCCACTTTTGGCAGTTGCTAGCCACTTTTTCTCCTTGCTAGCTAGTTGGAGTGGTCGACCGGCTAGTTAAAGTGGCCGGCCAGACACTTAATTGGCTGGCAGCCAATTTTCTCCTTTTTTTTGATATTTTCAGATCTTTTGAGCCAGCTGTGGCTCGCTGAACTCATCCTCCATACACGTGTATAGAGGGATGGAGCAAGCTTTTTGGCTTGTTTGTTCTATATAAGGGGAGCTTCTTTCCCCTAATTGAGGGTTCAGATTTTTCAGAGCAAAAATCTCCCTCTCTCTCTAGAATTCTCCCTCTCTCTCTATATTGTGCTATATTGAGCCTTAAAGTGTTGTTTCTTCACACTTTTGTACACAAACACCTAGTCAAACACCTTCACTTTGGAGCTAAGGTCCATTAAAGCTTGATTTGAGGTCTTGGACTTTGTTTTAGCTCAGAATTGTTGCTGAAGTTGCTTCATTGTTGCTGTGTTTCAAGGGTAAGACATTTGTCCCTTTTAAGCTTTGTCTTAGTTCATTGCTTTGCCACCTTCGCATGCTACTTTAAGGCTGGTTTTAGCCTCTTAATAACTCTATTTTTAAGGCTTTAAAATGTTGGTTTGAGCCTTGTGTGGTTAGGGGGGTGGTTCCCCTCTTTTGCTCTTTGGCTTGTTAAGCCTCTTGAGCCACCTCTCTAAGCTTTTGAATCACCCCTTGCTTGGCCTTTTTACCATTGAAACTTAGAGGAATTTCAGTGGTAAAAAGTTGTTCTTGTGGTCCAAAATAGGAGAGGGTGATCCCCTCTCCTTGTATTCTTGTTTGCTTGTGTTGGTGGCCTAATACATGAGCATGTATTTCTCCCTTTTTGAAGCTTAGTCCAAGCATGTTTTTGTGACTTTTTGGACCTTCCATAACTCTAATTTTGGTTGGTTTGGTCATTGGTTTCTTGCATCTTACACTTGTAGTGCAATCCTACTTGTTGGCTTAACATGCATCATGCTTTATGCCTCTCATTCTAGCTTACGTTAGCTCTATCTCAGCATGTTTTTGCCATTATTTTAGCATGCCTTAGCTCTGTTTTGAATGATTTTGGCCGTGTGAGACTTGCCTTGTATTGTTGTAGTGTAAAAGGTTTTGACTAATTTTGAGTTTCAAAGTCCCTAGCATGCTTTGCTTGAGTTGTTTGCACGCCTTGGCGTCATTTCTCACATGATTTCAATGCATATAGCATGGTCACACTCTCACATATTCCACTCTTTCAATGCTTTAGAGAGTTGTGCTTTATGCCTTGCTTGCAAGCCAACATGTGTGCATGATTTTCTTAACTTTTGAGTTTCCATTTCTGCATGCTTTTGCTCATATTTTGTCATGCTTTAGGTCTATTTGAAGTAGTCTTGGTCATTTATGCTTTGCTTTATATAGCTATGGTGTAATTGGTTTGACTAGTTTTGAGTCTCAAAGGCTTTAACATGATAAGCTTGTGTTATTTGCATGTTTTGGCATCATTTAACATGTAATTTCAGAGCATACAGCCTTGTCATACTCTCATGTATATCACTCTTTAATTGTGATTAAGAGTTATGCCTCATGCCTTGTTGATGAGCCAATGCATGAATATCATTTTCTTGCCTTTCATGCTATCATTTCAGAACATTTTGGCCATTGTTTTGGCGTGCATGAGGTCTGTTTAGGGCTGGTTTAGTCCATTGAGCATTGTATTGCATAGTCCTAGTATAATACACTTCATTAGCTTTAATGCTTAAGTTTTCTAGCATGTCTTGCATGCATTGCCTACATGATGGAGTCTTGTGCATGCCACTTTAGCATTGAAAGATAACATATGTGTGTTGCATTGCATCATGTTTGGATCGGATGCTAATCCAAACACAAGAAATACGGGACGTTTCATACTTGAAGTGATTAAACATGTCGCGTTTCTTGGTCGCCAACCCCCTTGATCATGCATGATAGGGTGAAGGCTCTCTTGTGTGTTGTTTGTGCATTCATCAACATCGTGTAAGCCTGGTCCTCGGCCACCATGCATTGAGGTGCTGGAGTGGTGGCTTGAGAGCCGAGTGCCACGCTCCTTTGAGCTTGAGACATGATAAGGAATGTGGTAGTACACACATTTCCTTAGAAATACATTGTTGTGCCTTTATTGTTCTTTGTTGCAGCAAGACCAGAACCCTGCATAAGCAACTAGCTGACCAACTAGTTTTACTAGCCGACCGGCCAGTGGCACTAGCTGGCCGGCCAATTTTAGTGGCTGGCAGCCCACCAGTAGATCCCTGTGTTGAAGTAAAGGCAATCTGGAGTTTAGCACAATTTTCAGAGACCAAGGCATGTGCAAACGGAGGCAATTGATAGCATGGTAATGGATTTTTGGGATGACGGCAACCGAACATGCATGCCTTCCTCACCCGCGGGGCCATCTTCTCTTTATTGTTTTATTAGTTAGTTGCTTCTAGCTATTTCAATATGTTGTAATTGATTAGCTTAGATAGTTAATTAATTTAATTGCTTTAACTAGCCTAGATTAGCTAGTTGTTCAATTTGTGTTTGTAATAATTAATTAGCTAAGTTAGTTAATTAGTTAGTTTTGTAATAAGTAGCTTAGCTTAGCATAGCTAGTTAGCTTATTATTCGGACCCTCCGTCGAGAGGGCAAATGTTGTAATAAGGGTGCGTGTGTGTGTGCATGTCTTCTAACCCCACGTCTTTCTCCCTTTTACTTATCAGCTTTCGATGGTTAGTTTAGGGCATATTTCAATTAGCATACCTTATGCTATGCATGTTTGCATCATTCATTTGTATTACATGCACCGGGCTCGGCGCATCATTCAAACTGCATTGTATTTCAATATCTATTTGAATACATGTATCAAAGTGGTGCCACTCATATGCCATCTTAGATAGCCGAGCCTACTTAGTTGTATTTTGCATGTGTTGCATTAGGCATTTTGTATAGTTAGGAGCATGCATTGTTTTCTAACTAGTTTTCTATTTTGGCTCGGAGTACACTGTAAGTGTTTATGCTTTAGCATCCTTGCATGAGTGTGAGTATTACCATGATAGAATTCTTGCCATGAGGCTATTTGCTTAAGTGATTAAACTGCATGAATGCCTGTGGATGGAGGCTTTATTACTTGAATTGGAATAATTCATCGAATGTATGTTTTAAGCCCACTTGAGAGTGGCAAAATCATGTTTTCAAGCCCACTTGAGGGTGGCAAATCCGCATTTTTAAGCCCACTAGAGGGTTTGCAATTCAAACCATTTTTGAAAAACAAACATGAGATGTTTTGTTCCAAATTGAGTGGTTTAGTCTATATTTGTGTGTTGTGCGTATCACATAGTAAGATTAGCTAAATAAATTGGAATAAGAACACGTGTTTTCAAAAACAACATATCATGTTTAGTAGAGGCCAATCCTTTGATCGGGCGAGCGAGGGTGCTCATTTCAGGACCTTCCCCTCTCGTACCCAAGTTCCCGAGCCGAGGCAACTTTGGTGATGACGGACACGTGGCCTTAGGCACGAGTCAAGGTTTCCCAAATTTTCCAAAATAAAATATTTTGGTGGCGACTCTGAAATCTGGCAAAGCAGTCCATGTTTGGCGCTTTTTAATTAAAATCGATTTTCCAAAACCAATTGCCGGATTTGGACTCTTTGGTGATTTATCAGTCTTACATCACACTTTGTGAGATTAGATTCAGAACCGTGACAGGAGTCCGAACTGTAGTAACTAGAACCCAGTTCGTGCCCTCTCCGAAAGGGGGGCGCGCGGAGCGAGTTCGGGCGGTCTACAGTAGGCACTGGTCCCCGTGAACACCTTCTGTGGGCTGTTGAGGCTTTGAAGGCTGAAGGGCTGAACAATTAGGAAGTGTTCACAGTTGTTACAAAGACTGTTGATAGCATTTTTAGCACTCAGGATAAGAGCATTCTAAATCAAGGGGCAAGCCGAGAGAAGGGCTGTCATACTAGAAACACCCCTTTCCACTCTAATCCTACACTCGGAAGAGATCATTAAACCCAGCCAGCACCTGCCAATCCCTTTGTTGGTACATCCAAAACTCCACAAACCTCGAGTCACCAACCTCGAGGCCAGAGGGTCTTCGCCCCACTTTATATGTCCTTATCCAAAGCCATGGGCGTGTTGATAAAAAAGGGGCATCTGAAGCTCCTGGAGCTGCGGCTGTTGCCCAATAACCTTCCTCCCTCACACAACCCAGCCAAGTACTGCGCTTTCCACTAGCAGTACGGTCATGACACTGACCTCTGCTTTAGACTTTGTCCTGAAATTCAAGATCTGATTGATAAATAGGTCATCGTCGCACCAGGTCCAGCAAAGTCTATTGGCACTGGATCGATGAATCTGGGGGATAATGTGATGTGATCGGGGGATGAATCACCTACGGATGGCGCTCAGTTTACTCCAGATGTGATGGATGACACGCATTACTTTAAGCAACTTGCGAATACTGTTTATTTTACTTTCTGACTTGGGTATTGAGTCAGTTGTGTTGTATTGAGTCAGTCTTTTTGTACTGAGTCAGTCGAGTCTGTCTTGTTTTATCGAATCAGTCCTGTTGTGTCAGAGTCAGGTGATTTCGGGGGTGTTACCTCGAATATCACTAGCTTGTTTTGTGTTACTCTTTTGCACTCTTTCTTTTGCGTCTGTTTCTGCCGTTGAGCTAGTTGTGCCAAAAGATTTAAATGAAACAACAGTGATTTTTGCCCTTTTGCCTCTGTTTCTAACTTTGAGCCAGTTGTGCCAGAAATCTAAATGAGACGGCAGTGCTTTTCACCTACTTTTTTGTGCCTTGAAATCATTGCATTGACCTAAGTTTCTCAAAACTTTTTTAACACTTTGATGAAAACAAAGAGGAAGAAATTTCTCGGGATTTGCAAAAATTGATCAATTGAGAGAAAGCGAGGCATGCTAAGCCCTTAATGAATGAGATCATGTTTGTTAATGTGAGTACTAAGAAGGATCCTGGCTTGATCTAGATTGGTTCTGCATTGTCTTCAGCGCGAACGACTAGTCACTTTTCTTAAAAGATTTCAAAAAATGTTTTGCGTGGTCTTGCGAAGACCTATGTGGAATCGCTCTTGAGATTGTGCAGCATAGGATTATTCTCAGCCTCGAGACTCGTTCCCTTTTGCTTTCAAACCTGGAACCTTGACTCAGAATGTTCAACGGTCAACCACAATATGAGGCTTGCATGGCCAGATTTGAAGTAGCCCATGAACTAGGGGCAAGAAGGTCAGATTGATCAAAGGAAGCTTGTAAAGCTAGATCAGAAGTAGCCCTTGAACTAGGGGCAAAAATGTCAGATGTGCTCAAAGATTCAAAAGATCGGTCATTCCGCAAACCAAGACTGGCAAGAAAGCTAAATTCCAGTAGCTGGAAGAAGAAATTATTGCTGAAGGATAACCGAGTTCCTATCCGCAACACTAGGGGAAAATTCAGACTCGGTTGGATGGATTCCTACATCATCGCGAATAGCAGCCATTCTCCTGGATTCAAATGGCTTTGAGATCCTATAACCGATTAACATGAAAAAGTTAAACTTTTTATCCTTGAGAGGCTCGCTAGGCTGAAAACCTAGAAGGGCGATCCAAGCAAAAGTTAGAACAAAGAAAAGAACAAAAAGAGAAGAAAAGGAAAAAAAAAAGAAAAGAAAAGAAAAGAAAAAAATAAAAGATGAAAAGAAAAAGAAAAGAAGAAAAGAAATGAAAAGAAAAGAAAAACAGTGCTCGCAAGGTTGAAAACCCAAAAGGGCGGCCTTGGCAAAAGTTAGAGCGTAAAAGGAGAGTGTCAACACCTGAGTGAACCTCAACTCGGAACTACGTCAGGCCTGATTCCCTTGTTTGGGATACGTAGGCAACTTCATCCTGAAGTTCGGCCCCAATCATTTTCAGCCTGCTTGGTTCATCCATATTGATTGGTTTATCCTTGTTCAACTCGGCTATCTCGTCCATGTGAAGTGGCTCATCTTCATGATCATCTTTGTTTAGACTCAGTTGTCCTACTCTGTTAGAAGATTCAGCTGCAAGACAATTCAAGTTCAGATCTGAGGTTGTGCATCTCAAGAGTAGATACCGTGTTGGTCGAGCAATGGCCATTTGCAAAAACAGTTTTGAGGATTTTTAGTGAAGCTGACTAGTTTTCTCGAAAATTATTCCATTTTTTCCAAAACAGGACCATTTCTTGGACCTAAAAAAGGAAAATGTTTCAGTGCTCATAGCCTGACTTGTATGATTTCAAATCAGAAAATCGAACAACTATGTTAATCTAACTCTCATATTGATCAAAATTGTTTTAGTAGAAAGCCAAAAGAAAAAATAGTCAAAATGATGAACTAGGGGCACAGTTGAGTCAGGTTTTCTGTCTTTTCCCCGTTGTCACCATACCTGCCAGAATAGGGCACCATACTTGCCAGAAAAGGCACCATACTTGCCAGAAAGGGCACCATATTCGGTAGAAAGGGCACAACTGAGGTTAACAAACAAAGGGCCAAAAGCGCTCTCATCCCCCGAGTAGCGAGGTATCAAGCTCAGTGCGAAGCACGAATTGGAATGGAGCAGGATATTCCACTCCCTCTTCTGGACAGGTATGATCTTATCGAAACTGGCCAAGGGTGTTGTCAACCGATGTCAGTTGCAGATCTACTGCACATCCAGTCGCACCACAACTCCTCTGTGGGAGAAGTTCACTAGTTGTGAGTGAAAGAAAGAGAATCTAGTAGAATACTAGGGGCAAGAGCCCACAACTTCCTGTTTATCCATCAACCAACTAGGGGAGGGATAAAAAATAAGAGAGAATGAAGAATAGAGATATGTGTGCTGAGAGAAAAAGTGAGGAAAGGGTTTTTCAGAAAAATAGAGATTGAGTGCCAGAGTGATGTGAGAATCACAAATGAGAAAGGGTGGGAAACAATATCCGAAGAAATAGGCTCCTCGTGAATTGAAAGGTCTCCTACCGATGGATAGCGGAGTGTTCGTTTGTTGTGTTTGTTGTTTTTGTTTGTCTCGATTCTTGTTTTGAGTGTCAATAGATGTGTTTAGGTTGTTTTACCTTTGTTTTTCCTTTGTTGAGTTGTTTAGGTTGTTTTACTTCCGTTTCCTTTTTGTTGAGTCATTTTGACTGTGGTCAGTCGTAGGCTCAATACCCAGTTGAGAACTCATTTCTCAATTTCAAAAAATAAATTGTTTTGTGCTCGGAGTGCCGTGCCATTCTCCACATATGTGCAAAACAAGATTTATTTTTTCATAAACCGCAGGGTTCAACCCAGGTCATGCAAGAACAACAAAATAAGGGCCTATCTAAAGCTACTTAGGTTCCGAACTGCAAAGCAAAAGAAAAGAGGGAAAATTGGAGCATCTGAGTGCGTTTTAACTTCAAAAAATTCTGTGATTACATTCCGGGTGTACCTTCTCAAGCCTCGTCGTTTCTCTAGAGTATGAGTGTACCTCGACCCCAAGTGTAAGTCCGCTTCCAGTTAGAATGGCAATTAAAGCAGTATACAGATGTTACCCCTCGCCAATATGAACGAGATGTATCCTTTTTGAGTTGAGCATGTTGCGAAGTCCTCTGAGAGGCATGATATTGTATGTACGGTTCATTTAGAGAAGTTCCGGATAAGATCGTTTATGTCTCGGTAAGAGAACACTTGTTCATTTTGTGTATCTATTACACATGCTCACTTTGTGTATCTATCACACGTTCACTTTGTGTATCTATCACACATGCTCACTTTGTGTATCTATCACACGTTCGCTTTGTGTATCTATCACACATGTTCACTTTGTGTATCTATCGCACTTGTTCATTTTGTGTATCTATCACACATGTTCACTTTGTGTATCTATCACATGTTCATCTTGTGTATCTATCGCACATATTCATTTTGTGTATCTATCACACGTTCACTTTGTGTATCTATCACACATGCTCACTTTGTGTATCTATCACACATGTTCATTTTGTGTATCTATCGCACATCTTCACTTTGTGTATCTATCGCACATGTTCATTTTGTATATCTATCGCACATATTCACTTTACTTTGTGTATCTATCGCACATGTTCACCTTGTGTATCTATCACATATGTTCATTTTGTGTATCTATCGCACTTGTTCATTTTGTGTATCTATCACACATGCTCACTTTGTGTATCTATCACACGTTCGCTTTGTGTATCTATCACACATACTCACTTTGTGTATCTATCACACGTTCGCTTTGTGTATCTATCACACATGCTCACTTTGTGTATCTATCACACGTTCGCTTTGTATATCTATCACACATGTTCACTTTGTGTATCTATCGCACTTGTCCATTTTGTGTATCTATCACACATGTTCACTTTGTGTATCTATCACACGTTCGCTTTGTGTATCTATCACACATTCTCACTTTGTGTATCTATCACATGTTCGCTTTGTGTATCTATTGCACATGTTCATTTTGTGTATCTATCGCACATGTTCACTTTGTGTATCTATCGCACAATAATCTCACTCTGTACATCTACTGCACAATAATCTTGCTCAGTCCACTTATCACAAAATCATTTGTTTTGTTTATGCTCCTTGTATCATTACTTGCACTGTCTTGTGCACTCCTGGTCTAGGAGACCTAAAATCCTCTAAAGGTGTAATTCTTTTGGTGTTTGTCATGCCCGAACGACTTCCAGTGGTCTGGTATAGCCACCTGCCTGTGTTTGCGGTGAGTTCCTAAGAGATCAACTGCGACGGTGGAAACTAGAGTTCGAATGGCCAAGTCTTAGAATGCAAAGGTCCGGAATTTCGAGACTAAAGTCTGGTTTAAATACCCAGGGGTGTATCCCTAGCTTGAAATCTGTATGGAAGGCCCATAGGTTGAGGTAGCGGGTATGCGCCTCAATTCTGGATACTGAACCAACCTAGTCTGTCACCGTGTTGAAGAATAGGGAAAGCTGCGACCATAGTCAGGAAGAAAAGTATTACTGTGGTTTGGAAGTGCAACCAAGAAGAAGAAGGAGATCCCCAGCAGCATAAGGTGAGTCATCGCCGATTGCCCCTCTAAGGTGCTTTCACTTCCTAGCTACATTGCATTTTGTTATCTATCATGTCTATTGCCTTGCATATAGAATTTATCGCATGCATCTACTGCATTATCCATTTTATCGCCTGCATCCTTTCCATGCTAAGCTTAGTTTGGCATGTGCCCATACTTTCCTTCGTTGAAGCATGGTTCTGTGTTAATGTGTACGCGCCTATTCCACTAAGAGAATTGTGGTCTGAGGGTGTCGGTACCTTTTCTGTGTTAGACGTAGTCTAGTTTTGTGTTTATACATTTTCTAGGTAGAAATGTGGTTTGGCTTGCACCTTATTCACTGCATCCATCGCATCGTGGTTTGTTTTGTTGCATTCAGCGTGCAGGATCACGATCTTTCCTCAGTAGATCATTCCTCACTTATATCATGCCACCCAATTACTTGTATTCTTTCTGCGAAATACATAGTTTTGCCTATGCGCACACCTATCCCACTAAGAGAGTTGTGGTTTGAGGGTTCCGGTACCTTTTCTATGTTAAAAGTAGTCTGATTTTGCATCTCCATCTCTTTATGATATTTGTGTGGTTTTGCACTGCTTGTGGTTTGATAATTCAGTTACATTATATGCCACGTGCATTGTTTCGTTGCATAGCATATCGTCTATATTGTTATATTGTGTATCATTTTGCATCTTGCCCCTGAACTACGCTGGTTTGATTCCTTGCAAAGGAATATGTAGGTAGCCTATGGGCGCAACCATTAGTTTATGTATTTGCATTTTATTTGTTTGCCCAAGTCTTCCGCCTTGTCAAAAATAGGTCGTCTCTGGGCTTTGACATTCACTCACGTCATTTCATGACTCTGAGCTCTGTCAAAGAGGGACAACTGTAGACACCCCATTTTTGACCGCCCTTAGGACTTGGGTGCTACTGATTGTTTACTTGATGATGAAAGTTGTGCAGTGCAAAGGTTCAATTTCTTCGGCAAGAGGAGAGTCAAATCCAAACCTCACACCCCATTTTTGGGCTAAAATGATTTTGACCAAAGATTTTAGACCTTAAAACCATCTCTTTCAAAATATTTTTGAAACAAAGTTCCTACGATGTTCCAACGCTCACATTTTGTTAAATGTTGCGCTTTTCGGTAAATCGAGCAAGGACAAAGTGGAAATGAATGAAAGAGAGGTGAACTCTTTGAAAAATCTTTCAAAACACTTTACTTAGGGGTGTGGAGTTGAGGAAAATTGGAGAAGAGGGAAGAAACCAAGTTGGGGAAGAAGTTGGGCATGAATCGTTAAGAGAGAGTCGAGCGGTCCTCGCTAAATTAGGCCTATCCCTTTTTATACATGGATTTCAGCTATGAGGCCACCACCATTGGAAATAAGACTTCCGGGGCTTCATTTTTCACTCAAGAATCTCCTAAAACAGAGGCCAGATGAGGGAGATATGATTGGTTGAAGTTGGGCATCAATCCGGTTAGGATTGAAACTGAGCAGTCTTCACTAAAAGAGGGATATCTCTTAGCACACTTGGAATTTTGATGTTTGGTTTCCACCATTGGAAAGCTTACTTCCGGGTCTTCAATTTGGACACAAGAATGACCTGAAAAGAAGTCCAGATGAAGGAGATATGCCTATTTGAAATTGGACCTGCATAGCACAATTTGCAGTCGGCCATGGAAGTGGCCGGTCAGCTATCATTAGTAGCAGGTTGGCCAAAAATGTCCAGAAAACTTAGAATTTGAAGATATTTTGGTCCAGCTGTCTTCCAAATGCTCCAGTTGTCTCTATATTCAGATATTTCGACCAAGGCTCTCATTTTTGCTATATATGAAGGCAATATCTATCATTATAGAAAGTTAGCAATTTTGGGGAGCTTCTCTCTCTAAAATCTCTCTCTCTCTCTCTCTCTAATTTTTAGAGCAAAATCTCTGTCTCTCTCTCTCTCTCTCTCTAGAAGCCTCTCTCTCTTCCTATATTGTGCATAGAAGTGAGAATTTCCTACACTCTTGCAAAGAGACCCTAGACTAAACACCTCTACCTTGTTGCTGAGGTTCTTGGAGGTCTTATTTGAACTCTTAAAGCTGGTTTTAGCTCAAAGTTGAGGCTGTTTTGCTGCTGTGCTTCAAGGGTGAGCATCTCCCTCTTTTAAGCTTATTCTTGTACACAATCTTGGCCACCTTTGCATGCTGATTTTGGCCTAGTTGTCAACTACAAAAACCTCTATTTTTAAGTGTTTAAAATGATGGTTTGAAGCCTCTTTGAAGTTAGGGCTGGTCCACCCTACTTTGTTGCTTATTTGCTAGTGTTGAGCCATCTTTTAAGGCTTTTGAGTTCATCTCTTTTTGGCCTTAAAACCATTGAATTCCAGTGGAATTTCAGTGGTGGAAAGTTGGTTTTGAGGTCCCAAATAGGAGGGGGTGGTCCCCCCTTCCTCTTGTCTTGTTTGCATGTGTTGATGGCCTAACAAGTGAGCATGCTTTTCTACCCTTTTGAAGCTTGGTTTAAGCATGTTTTTACCACTGATTTGCCATGCTATAACTCTATTTTTGGCTGGTTTGGTCACCTCTTGCATGCTTCTTGCACTTGTAGTGTAATCTTGCTTACTAGTCTAGCTTGTGTGATGATTTAGCCTATCATTCTAGCATGTGTTGGCCATACTCCAGCATGCTTTTGGCCTTGTTTTAGCATTCTTGAGGACTGTTTTGAGTGGTCTTGGTCCTTTGGGACTTGCTTTGTATAGCTATAGTACAATTGCCTTAACTAGCTTTGAGTTTTAGGGCCTCTAGCATGCTTTGCTTGTAATGTTTGCATGATATGGCATCATTTAGTATGTGATTTCAGAGCATATTCCTTTGTCACACTCTCACATATTTCACTCACTCATTGCTTTTGAGAGGTGTGCTTTGAGCCTAGTTTATGGCCTAACAAAGGAGCATGATTTTCTTGCTTGCCATGCTTCAATTTCAACATGTTTTGGACATTGTTTTGGCATGTTTTAGCTCTGTCCAGAGCTGGTTTGGTTGTTTAAGCTTGATATTGCATGCCTCTAGTGTAGTGTCTTTAACTAGTCATGGTGTTTTTGGTTCTTAACATGCATTGAATGGTTGTTTGCATGATTTTAGTATATTTTGCATGCCATTTTAGTGCTGAAATATATGCCATTGCACTCCATTAATTCACTCTTTCATGTGTTTTGAAAGTAGTCTTAAGTCCCTTGTTGGCTTGAACATGGAATTGAGGCTCTCATGCCTAATGGTTTTAGCCTTCTCTTAAGGGTTTCTACTAACCAAAAGCATGAGGCTTTTTTCATGCTCAAGGCATTTGTGGCTTAGGCCATCTTTCCAATTAGAGGACTTTCACATTGGATATTAACCGGTTAAAGAATGATTCAATAAGCTAAAATGTGTAAACAAGAATGAATCAAGTAAAACATGCAAGATAAGCATGTTATGTGTTGCATTGCATTGTGTTCAATCGGACGTTATATTGAACACGAGGAAGATTGGTCCATTTCATACTCAAAGTGATGAAATGAGCCAATCTCCTTGGTCGCTGTCACCCTTGATCATGCATGATAAGGTGGTGGCCTTTTAAGTCTTATGTGTGCATTCATTGAGCTTTGTACAAGTTTGGTTCTTTGGCCATCATGCATGAAAATGCTTGATTGGTGGCTTGAGAGCCGAATGTCACACTCCTTTGAACTTGAGAAATGATAGGGAGTGTGGCAGTACACACATTTCCTTGCAAATACATTGTCATGCCTCTGTTTGCTCTCTATTGCAGCAAAAGGAGGAAATTCAGGGAAGCCGTGGCTGACCGGCCATCAAAGCCAGCCGACCGGCCACCAACGCAGCCGACCGGCCATCAGTAGTGGCCGATGACCACCATTTCTAGCCGATCAGCCCTCAGTATGTTCTTAAGATCAAACAGAAGTAGTCTGGAAGTTGGCATAATTTTTAGAGGTCTAAAGGTGTGCAAACAGAGGCATCTTGAGGCAAGGCGGTGGATTTCCGGGAGGACACAACCGAGCATGCATATCTCTCTCGCCCGCGAGGCCATTTATCGCTTTGTTAGCTAGATGTAGTTAATTACATATGTTGTAATTAATTAGTTTAAATTGTTTTGTAATATTTTAATTAGTTTAGATTAGCTAGTTATTCAATTTGGTTTGTAATTAATTAGCTAGAATAGTTAATTAGTTGGTTTGTAATAAATGGCTTAGCTTAGCGTAGTTAGTTAGTTTATCCATTCGGACCCTCTTTCGAGAGGGCACAATGTTGTAATAAGGGTGCGTGCGTGTGTGCATGTCTTCCAACCCCACATCTTTCTCCCTTTTATTTAATCGCTTTCGGTGGTTAGATTAGGGATTATATTTTAATTAGCATACTTTATGTTTGCATGCGTGCATCATTCATTTGTCTTGCATGCATCGGGCTTGACGCATCATTCAAACTGCATCGTATTTCAATACCTATTTGAATACATGTACCAAATTGTTGCAATCATATGCCATATTAGATAGCCGAGCTTATTTAGTTGCATTATTGCATGTGTTGCATTAGTCATTTTGTATAGTTAGGATCATGTATAATTTCTAACTAGTTTTCTGTTTTGGCTTGAAGTACACTGTAAGTGTTTACGCTTTAGCATACTCGCATGAGTGTGAGTGATTGCCATAATAGCATGCTTGCCATGAGGCTATTTGCTTAAGTGATTAAACTGCATGAATGCCTGTGGATAAAGGCTTTATTGCTTGAATTGGAACAATTCATCAAATGTGAGTTTCAAAGCCTACTTGGTTGTGGCAAATCATGTTTTAAGCCCATTTGAGGGTGGCAAATCCGCGCTTTAGCCTACTTGCGAGTAGCACTTTCAAATCATTTTCGAAAACAAACATGAATTGTTTTGTTCAAATTCTTGTGATTGAGTCTTTACTTGTATGCTGTGCGCATCACGCAGTAATGTTAGATTAATAGCCAGAATAAGAACACATGTGTTTATAAAATAACATATCATGCTTAGTAGAGGCCGATCCTTTGATCAGGCGAGCGGGGGTGCTCATTTCAGGACCTTCCCCTCTCGTACCCAAGTTCCAGAGTCGAGGTAACTTTGGTGATGACGGACACGTTGCCTTAGGCACGAGTCAGGGTTTCCTAAATCTCTCAAAAATAAAATATTTAGATGGCGACTTTGAAATTTGGCAAAGTAGTCCATGTTTGGCGCTTTTTGATAAAAATCGATTTTTCAAAATGATTTGCCGAATTTGGACTCTTTGGTGATTTGTCAGTCTTACATTGCACTTTGTGAGATTAGATCCAGAACCGTGATAGGAGTCCGAACTATAGTAGCTAAGAACCCAATTCGCGCCCTCTCTGAAAAGGGGGGCGCGCAGAGAGAGTTCGGGCAGTCTACAGATACTGGTGCATCGCATTCTTTTATATCCTCTGCTTGTGTTAAGTCATTAGAACTTGTATGTGAACCCTTAGAAACTGCTTTAAGTGTAATATCACCTATGGAAGGGTGCGTTTGGATAGGGTTGATCTGTAAGGATTGTAAGATAGGAGTCTCGGACCTATGCCTGACTTGCAACCTGTGCATCATAGAGATGTCGGGCTTCGATATCATTTTGGGCATGGACTGGTTGTCCACCCATTGAGCGGTGATCGATTGCCGTCAATAGAAGGTAGTGGCTCTTGCGCCTGACGAAACACACTTCTAGTTTAAGTGGGATAGGAAAGATTCCCTAACTTCAACAAAACGTAGGACGCAGTGGCACAATCAACTTGCGGCTAGGGTAGCAACTTTAATTTTAAATGAGGAGGACCAAGCAGAATTAGAACTTCCACGAGTAGGATGCGAATATACAGATGTATTTCCAGAGGAATTATTGGGATTGCCACCAACCCGGGAGGTAGACTTTAGTATTGAGCTAGAACCTGGAACTACTCCAATATATATGGCCCCATATCGTATGGCACCGACAGAACTACAAGAACTAAAGACACAACTGCAGGAGTTGATTGAAAAAGGATTCACTAGGCCAAGTACTTCACGGTGGGGGGCGCCCATTCTATTTTCTAAAAAGAAGGATGGGTCTTTAAGACTATGCATCGATTACTGTCAACTCAACCAAGTCACGATCAAGAACTGGTACCCGCTCCCAAGGATTGAAATAGGCGTATACCCACAGCTGTGCAAAGCAAGAGGGTGACAGTGAGAATACAGAATACAGATAATGCAGAAAGCAGAGTATGGTACA
>NW_021028362.1:484418-533965 GCF_004153795.1 Camellia sinensis | reverse complement strand
TAGGGTTCGGCCAGCAGAAAAGGCCGATCGACCAACACAAACGGCCGGCCGACTAAATACATTGCCGACCGGCCATCACTTTTGGCCAGTAGAAATAAAACAGGGCCGGTGGCAACATGCCAAGGCCGGTGATGTGTGGGGATAGCCAACAAGCCATTTCCCGCCCTCAGGTGCAAAGACCACAAGTCCTTGGTCCAACCAAGCACAAAACAAATAAGTCGAGAGATCTTGAGGCAAGGCATGGGACCGAGACCTCCGAGAACTCAAGACGAACACGAACATGGATGATAATCGAGTGTTCAAACGATGACATCCAAGTCTTGAGGACGGTCAAAAATGGGATGTCTACACTCGGGAAAATCTGAAATGGTCCTTTTGATTTTAATCTCTAAACGGTACTGAATCTGGAAATTTACTTTTGCATTGGTGTTTTATGCTCGTCTTCATGAATATGCTTATTAATATATGATCAGGTCATGGTATGATATTAAATATATCATGGTTATATACCTTTTATTTTAGTCCGTCAATGGTGCTTATACTTATGCAAATTTATTTGTTGTTTTATTTGCTTGTGCTAACTACTTAAAACATTAATTTAAACGGAAAACTTAATGGGGTGGCTAATGAGGTTTCGATCATATGAGTATTGTTATGAAGTAAAGTTATGTTCAAATTGAATTGATTAGTGGGACGTGTTCCCTTTTAAAAGTTAAAGTCTTACGCAAGTGGTTGTTTCAGCACCCTTGAACGGAGCGGTTGAATTGGGACCCTAGGTGGTTTGGTGTGAGGAGGGAATGGGCAAGACTCTATTTTACTGTCTCTTTTGAGGTCCTTGGTTAACACCACGCGGTATGTAACCGTTGGTAGGCATCCGGATAAGATCTGCAAAGCAGCAAAAGAGGGGGCATATCAAATAATTCTTGTCCAATTCTTGTGGTTGGGAGGATGAAATGTCTTTAGGGGATTTCTAGACTACTAACAACTAACCATGTAACCCTTGTTATTTATTTGACTATCGTATTTCTCTCCCTTACAATTGTAATTGCAATTGTGTATTAGAATGGGAAAAAGGGATGGGGTGTGTGCATTTACTGGGCATTCAAAGCTCATGGCATTTCATGCCAGGTACCGAAAAGGATCTTGCAGCAGAAAACGACGAACCAAAAACTTTCAAACACTTTTGGTTGTCCTAGAAAAGTTTTTTTTTTTTTTTGTGTGTGTGTGTGTGTGTGTGTGTTTTGTATAGTCCATTTGAAATTTTATTTTTCGGATGTAATATTGATAGAACTAGCTTTTGTAACTAATCAAATTTTGTATATATTCTCTTATTATTATATGCTTGTTTTTTTAAACGAATATAGTTCCCTACCTTGCTTATGAGACCTTGTGTCAATGCCTTCTGAGATCTATCAAAGGATAGCGCGCTACCTAAGAAAGTTTGATTTAGAAGGGAGGCTAATTTGACTCCTCTGGTGATCTGAGATTTTACTTGGTCATTAGCCATAGGACTTGTAATAACCCGATTTTTTTCAAATGCTCCATATGCTTTAATTCCCACATGAAATGTGTGATTATACGTGTGACTATGTGCTTGATGTGAAATTCCATGTTTTAATGTGTGAATTACATGTTTATAAATTTGTATATGTCGGTTATGACAAAACTTGTTGAAATTGCGACCTTTGGACTGAAAATTGAAAGCCTTAGAGATGCGATAAACCGAAATTGGCTTTGCAATTATGATTGGCATGATTTTTAGGACATTATATGAAGTTTTTATAAAAATTTGATTCGTAATGAATTAGTTAGCTTTATTTGGCTAAAACTCCTAGATTTAACACTTTGAAACTGAAATTAACGACTTTAATGAGTTCAGAAACCAAAATTGAGTACATGAATATGCTAATGGGAATTTTTAAAGCCATTCGGACAGTTTAATTAAAAATTGATTTCGTCTGATTCGTTAAGTTATGTTTGGTTGGCCTATATGATACATATGACTTGTTATATATATATTTGAGCTCATCTTCGGCCTTTAAGAGACAAAAACGTGGAGAAAAAAGAGAGAGAAGAAGAGGATTCAACTCTAAGCTTCGGGATTGGAGGAATTAAAGAAAGTGACTCAAAGATTGGCCTAAGGTAAGTGTTAGTCAACTCAAATACTTGAAATGTCTCTTCAATTGCTTGGAATCAAAACCTAAGATGAAGCTTTTGCACTCATAAAAGTTAGGGTTTTGAGTTATGATCTTGGTTGAACAAAGCTCATGAAAATGAGAATGTAATCCTTACAATTGCTTGATTTATGAGTTTATTCCTTTATTTGGAGTTTGATTTGAGTTACATTGTGGAATTGTTAAGTAATCTTGAGCCTTTGCATGATTTGAATTCATGTAGCTATATATATAAATTTATATCTATATGTATTGTGAAAGGATGGAAAATGAATGAAATATGAAGATTAGGATTTTATATGTTAAATTAAAAAAAGTTTGATCTCCTCGGGCTTGAATTTCATGGTTATTATGATAATATATTATGTTTTTGAAATGAAATTGCTTGAATCAGAGCCATGAAATGCCTTTGGAAATTTTGATTTTTTAGGATTTTTGGATTGCTCAAACAGAGCCCAAAACCACACGTGCAGGGCTCATGGTAGCACGTGCGGGATACACAGCCGCACGTGTGGGGCTCACAACCGCACGCGCGGAAAACAAGGGAAGCAGATTAGGTATTCTAAAATAAAAGCATGTGCGGCTAGTGGAGAAAAATTTTGTCAACTTCTTTTGCTCTTTCTAACCCTTTGAATTTGTTAATGTGCCTATTTGATCCCTCTAAAATGCTTAAGGATGAATAGGAAGTGAACAAACAGACGAATGATAAAAGAATAGCAGCTCAGAGAAGAATGTGTTGATTATCCATTTGTGTGTGTATCATGTGTAGGTCACTTGTAGGAAGAGACCATTGTGCGACTAAACCACTGTGAGTAATAATAGGGTAACGATATGGTTACTTATGTATTTTTGTTTATGAGTTATGTACCTTGATCGTGTTTGGTATATTCGAGATAATTGTGCAATGATTTATGTATTATGATTGTGAATGGCATACATTATATAAAATATACCTTGGTGAAAACGACTGAGAAAGGGTACAAGTATGAGCAACGACATAAGAAATGGGCCCAAGGCCGTTCTGTTATTATTAGGCCTGAGGCCGTTCTGTTATTATTGTGCTTGAGACCGTTCTGTTATTCTTGGGCCCGAGGTCGTTCTGTTATTATTAGGCCCAAGGCCATTCTATTATTATTGGGCCCGAGGCCGTTCTATGGACCCGAGGGTCGTTCTGTAAATGTGATTTAAGAAAAGTATGAGTTTATATTATTATGTTTACGATGCTGTTGGGCTCATTCATTTAAATCTCTTTATTGTATTATTACTCATTGAGCTTCGCTTACTCCGTATTTTATGTGTATGTAGGTGATTGGTCTGGAGGCCAACCTTAGGTCCGCCTCAGGAGTTCTTTTATGGATCTGTTATGTCAAGCCACCCAAGATACGCCTTTGTGTCGAGGCTTTAATTTTGTATTGTTAAAGTTTTGCATTTTATTGAGTCTCATGTATGTTTGTGTGAGATGCATAACATATGTATATGCATATAAATTATTAGTGTGTCTGCATGTTTTAATGATTCCAGTTATTGTGTATGCACAAGCTCAATGGATATTATTATTATTTATTTTTCTTCCGTTTTAGGCCCCGATATGATTTAACATTTTGAAATTTTGTCTCTGAGGCCTGAGTATAGACCGGTCATGACGTAAACCTTTAGGGACGGGTTTGGGTCGTGACAGTTGGTATCAAAGCATGAGTTAATATCTCACACATGTGTCCATCGAGCATAAGAAAGTCTAAAATGGATTTAAGATGCATGCATCTAGTATGTAAGTGATAAGTTGTGCATCCACAAATATATGTTTGTGATTGTGTAATAAGGGGTTAAGTATTCAAGATAAAAATTAAATGCTATAGGGGATTGTGATCATTTTAAAGGGGACCAGAATGTGTTTCTTTAATAAGTGTGGTATTGAGACTAAGAGCCAAAAACTATTGAGGAATTTTTCACAGTAAACTGAAATTAGAATTATTGACTGGAATATTAGTGAGTGCAAGTAGAATGTTTTGTGAAATATTACAGATCTCTTATGATTATAGGCAATCGGAGTGTTATGGACTTTTATGGAATTTTAGTGTTACTTTTATGGAATTTTAATGTTACAAGAGAATCAAAATGTTGACTAGCATAGTGGTGACTTTACGTATATTGATTCATGGATATATAGATGGATTTCACGGAAGACCTATGAATTATAAGTGGGGAAAATTGAGGATGTGATGGTCAATGAAATGTGTGGAATTAGAATGATTGTGTGGAATTATGAGACTTTGGTGTGTTGACTAGAATAATGGTGAATACAAGTCTGTTGATTTGTGGAAACATGATAGGATAAAAGGTTTGCTCTTCACTTGAAGCCATAAAATTATATGGGTTGTATGTTAAAGTAGACTATGAGAATATTTGGGAGATCGGGCCATTTGATGATCAATGAAGTATGTGGAACTATAGTGATTGAGAATTAGCAAATTAGATAATATGCATAAGGTTAATCTGGTGAAAGACATAATGTATGAACCGTAGAATCAAAGAATGTGTCGGGAAGTTTGTGGTAAGAAAGATCAATAAACATATATTTAATGAATGCAAGAAGTATTAAGTTGGATTTAGTGTTCCTATGTATGTTTGAACGACTATTGGAGAGTTAGAATTCTTTTGTGGGGATAATTGAACCTCGATCTGAAATACTAAGATAAGTAGAATAGGGACACTTCGATGTGTTTAGACCATTACTTCAAGTGCTTAAGCTAATTGCGAACAAATTGTTTGTATACTTAGGTAGGGACCCATTCGTTTGTCAAAAATTATTTTGTTATAAACTGAATTGATTTTTGAGGCTAGTATTATGGATTAAGAATTTCATTGTCACCCAAAGGATTTATTTTATTGGAAATGTTATACTATGGATCGGATTGAATGCCTTTCAGATAGATTCTTAGAAGGTGTGATATGTAAATGTTGTTAACATGCTGAAACATGTTATTTGTGGCTTCTGAATGTAAATGACTCTCCCATTTGATTTATCAATAAGGCATGTAAGTTGTATGGGAATGAATATTCGGGCTAATGTGGCTAAGGAATTTGTGAACCAAGATTTGAACTCAATATTAAGGTTATATTAGATACCTAGCCTACGTTGAAGGCTCATGGATGTCAATAACAGACTATTTTGATTCGTTGGAAACAAGGAAATGTAATTATGAATATCATTTGAGATTTAGCTTTGATTATTTTAGGAAACATGTGAATTATTTGGAGACATGTGTGGATAGTAAAACAATAATATATGAGTTCTGTGTTTTGATGCTATGAAGTTGACTTCGAGATCCATTATTACATTACACATTGCAGAACAATTTTTGGTGACTAAAACAATTTCAGTTACTAACCGATAAATAAATGATTAAACCTCTGTAATGAGAAAATCAAATGGTAAGGAAGTTGCTTGAGAACAAAAATAGATGTGAGAACAGAAATGGAATGAGATAAAGTTGGTGAGTTATTTGCAATACAAGTGGCATGCTGGTATTATTGATGAGAATGGCGTTAGAATTGACGAAATAGAACCCTACGTGTTGAATACCCTTGAACCTCTACTGCTTGACAACTTATGTATACTATGGAAATGTTTGACCTTGAGGATGGGAAGAATTGGTGATTAGTTTTCACACTGTATTTGGCAATTTACTATGATACTTATTGATATGATTATGATTATGGTGCGACATGGACATGAACTTGGGAACATTCTGACTGAATTCAGAGACTTACTAGAACTACAAAGTTGAATAGTGTACTGTAGAATATTTAATATGTAGAACTTTTGGAAATGGGATGGCGAATGAACTTTTATTGATGGAGCATTGCTAGAGGGCTAATAATATACTTGTGAATGTATTGAACATGGAAGAATTGACATTGTTTTGTTTTCAAATATCCTTGGGAATTACGGATGAACTTTTGAATCCTGACAAATTCATTGAATTAAATCTGCTGAATAGATGGGAGTGAAATTTTTTCATTAACATATGTTGAGTATTGCTACTTTTGGCGCAGTGACTATCTATGGGAAACTGTGACAACATGAGTGTGTTTACTATCATCTATTATGTTGGGACCCGAACCTACCCCTAAAAATTTAGGTCATGACCGGCCTGTTCCTAGGCCTCAAAGACAAAATTTCAAAATATTTAAATGACATCGGGGCCTAAAGCAGAAGCAAATCAAATAATAATGCCCATTGAGCTTGTGCATACATGATAACTAAAATAATTAAACCACTGTAAATACACTAGTATACATATATATATATATATAGTTATATCTCACGCATATATACATAAAACTTAAGTAAATACAAAATTCTAACAATACAAGGTTTAAGCCTCAACACAGAGGTGCATCTTGGGTGGCTTGACTTAGCAGGTTCTCAACAGAACTCCTGAGGCTGACCTAAAGATGGTCTCTGGATTGATCACCTACATACAGATAAAATACAGAGTGAGCGAAGCTTAATGAGTAATAATAAAGTGAGATGAATCAGGTAAATATTCTAGACTCAAAAGAAGCATAACACCATACTCTTCCTCATTTACATCCTTCACAACATTGTTCATGATCGTATTTACCAAAACAGCCTCAGGCCCACCATATAACAAAACAGCCTCGGGCCTAATCGTATATTAGAACGGCCTCGGGCCCAATCTTATATCAGAACGGCCTCGGGCCCAATCTGTATCAAAACGGCCTCGGGCCCAATCTGTATCAAAACGGCCTCGGGCCCAATCATGTATCAAAACGGCCTCAGGCCCAATCATATATCAAAACAACCTCGGGCCCAATCATATATTAGAACGGCCTCGGGCCCAATCATGTATCAAAACGACCTTAGGTCCATGTCAATTCCATTTGAATTATTCCCATCAAACCATAACCCACATGACGTATACCATTGCAATAAACACAATTCGTATCCAAGAAAATACATGAATCCTAGCATTACTCGTTATGCCATTCACAATCATAATATGCAAACTATAGTACAATGATTCCAACACGCCAAGTACAATTAAGGCATAATAATTCAGAAGCAGAGATACAGGAATATATATACATCATTACACTATTATTACTCATAGTGATGCGGATGAACAATGGTCTCCTCCGGTATGTGCCCTACACATAGCACATAACTTGTGAGTATATCATTTTCCTTTAGTTTCCTCTTATTTCTCATTATTTTTCAAGCATTCGATTCGTTAAGTTCTATGAAATTAAACGTATTATTGGAATATCAAATAGACATTTTAACACATGCTGAGGGTCAAACAGGACGAAAGGAGGTTACAGAATTTCTCAACTTCAGCCGCACGTGCGGGCAGGTGCGCCGCACGTGCCTTTTTAGCAGTGTGGTTCATTTCTCTCCCTTGTTTTCCGCACGTGCAGCTGTGAGCCCCGCACGTGCGGTTGTGCCTCCCGCACGTGCGGCCATAGGCCATGCATGTGCGGTCATTGCCCTGTTTCCTGCAGTCCGAACATCACCCAAAAACCCAAATTTCCAAAGGCCTTTCTAAGGCAACTATGAGCAAGATCTCTCCAATATCATATTATGTGAACATGTTAAACACGAATTTATACATAAATAGATTCTAATTTACTTAAAGCAATTCATATAACTCATTAATCACATTTCTTTCCATCCTCCCATGGTTAAACAAAATAGACACAAATAGATGTATATCTATAGTAGTTAAATACATGCCAGGACTGAAGATTAGAGGATAAATCTTCTTAGGTTAACACAAGAATCATCTCTTAACTAGATCAAAACAATGGATCTTGATGTTTTCCATGGTATTTGCCAACCAAAGTGAGTAGTTCAAAAGCCCCAAGTTAGATAAGTTGAGAATATCATTCTCTAGTTTGATACCAAACAACTGGAGTGAGATTTAGGGTACCATAGTTAGGTTACACATACCTTGTTCCCTTTTCTTTGAATTCCTAGCCAAAATCTTCAATTTCCAAGCCCTAGTTGCTCTTATCTTCCTCTCTCTCTTTTCTCTTCACGTTTTGCCCCTCCTCTCTTTCTTTTTATTTTTGTTGAGTCAAGCAAGGCTCATATACTTATACATATATATATATATATGCAAGCTTAACACAATTAGGAAGCCAAACGCACCCTTACGAAACGCACGAAATCAAATTTCAATTAAACCTCACAGATAACTCTAAAAATTATACTGATCATAACTATGTATTCTGTTCTAGTTTCTGAAGCCTCTTAGACCTTCAATTTTCCGTGCAAAGTTAACCACCCAAACATACCTTTACGAATCACACAAAATAAATTTTCAATTAACTTCCCTAAATGGCTCCAAAAATTCCCATTAACATATCTATGTATTCGATTTGGGTTTTTAAACCCGTGAAGGTTGGCAATTTCAGTTTTAAAGTCGTGACTCAATAGATAATTTCTCAATTCAAACAACTATCATTAAATTAAAGCACATTAACCCATAGTTAAATAAAGATAATTTCTTATATGTATTTTGGGGTCGTTACATGCTACGTAGACTGATTGAACTTTAATTGTGGAATACCCTTGAAATTTATTACCAGAATAAAAATTATTGATAGATCACCCTTGCTATGGAAAGGTTTGGATTTGTAATTTTGCTCCTTTATTGGGCTAGTTCTTTACCCCGTGTCTAAACATTTTGATGAGAGCTATTATGCATAACGTGCTATGAAGGGTTGTGATAAAAAAGTTATATGTATTGACTCCTCTTGGAATCTGGTAAGGGGCTATTGATATTGATTGCGATTTTGCATTGATTGCTTCTATGAAATAAAAGAATGACATACACACTAGTTTATGAGATTCGAATGACCGCTACGACCTATTGGAAATTGGTTAAAAATGACAGGGTAGAATTTTGCTTGCTTTGATTTGGTAGAACTTGTATCTAACTGGATATGATTGTTTCCGCTGATCGGATTATAATTATGAACATTTGATCCATATCTGGTTATGAACACAATTGAAAATATAGTGATTACGATAGAAATTGACATATGTTATGGAATTATATGCCTTGCGTGCTTATGAGAATGATTGTTACCATGTTATGGTGCTTGGAAATTGATGCTATGAAACTTGTTGCCAGGAAACTATTGTGATTATAAATTTGAGTTATTGCGAGAATATATGATTTCGACTACTACAGCCTTATCTTACGCTGCACATGATTCTATGAGATAACTATATGGAGTTGGTTTTAAATTCTGCATGAATGAACTTGAACATCCGTGATGGAACTAGATAATGCTATGACAGTAAGATTTATAATCTTGTTCCATTGTAAGTTTGAGGGACCAAACTTCCTAAAGGGGGAAAGACTGTGAAAAATAACTCGAAAAATGCTCCATATGCTTTAATTCCCTCATTATATGTGTGATTATATGTGTGACTATGTGCTTGATGTGAAATTCCATATTTTAATGTGTGAATTACATGTTTATAAATTTGTATCTGTCAGTTATGAGAAAACCTATTGAAATTGCGAGCTTTGGACTGAAAATTGAAAGCCTTAGAGACGTGATAAACCAAAATTCACTTTACTGTTATGATTAGCATGATTTTAGGACATTATATGAAGTTTTGTAAAAATTTGATTCGTAATGAATTAGTTAACACTTTGAAACTGAAATTAACGACTTTAATGAGTTCAGAAACCAAAATTGAGTACATGAATATGCTAATGGGAATTTTTAGAGCCATTCGGGCAGTTTAATTGAAAATTGATTTCGTCTGATTCGTTAAGTTATGTTTGGTTGGCCTATATGATACATATGACTTGTTATATATATTTGAGCTCATCTTTAGCCTTTAAGAGACAAAACCATGGAGAGAAAAGAGAGAGAAGAAGAGGATTCAACTCTAAGCTTGGGGATTGGAGGAATTAAAGAAAATAACTCAAAGATTGGCCTAAGGTAAGTGCTAGTCAACTCAAATACTTGAAATGTCTCTTAAATTGCTTGGAATCAAAACCTAAGATGAAGCTTTTGCACTCATAAAAGTTAGGGTTTTGAGTTATGATCTTGGTTGAACAAATCTCATGAAAATGAGCACGTAATCCTTATAATTGCTTGATTAATCAGTTTATTCCTTTATTTAGAGTTTGATTTGAGTTAGATTGTGGAATTGTTAAGGAATCTTGAGCCTTTCCATGATTTGAATCCATGTAGCTATATATATAAATTTATATTTATATGTATTGTCAAAGGATGGAAAATGTATGAAATATGAAGATTAGGATTTTATATGTTAAATTAAAACAAGTTTGATCTCCTTGGGCTTGAATTTCAGGGTTATTATGATAATATATTATGTTTTGAAATGAAATTGCTTGAATTAGAGCCATGAAATGCCTTTGGAAAGTTTGGTTTTTGGGGATTTTCAGACTGCTCAAACAGAGCCCAAAACCGCACGTGTGGGGCTCATGGCCCGCACGTCCGGGATACATAGCCGCACGTGCAGAAAATAGGGGAAGCAGATTGGGCATTCTAAAATAAAAGCACGTGCGGAGCCGAACGTGAGGCACACTTTCCCGCATGTGCGTAGGGGGACTGCCACATGTGCGGCTAGTGGAGAAAAATTTCGTCAACTTCTTTTGCTCTTTCTAATCCTTTGAATTTGTTAATGCACCTATTTGATCCCTCTAAAATGCTTAAGGATGAATAGGAAGTGAACAAACAGATGAATGATAAAAGAATAGCAACTAAGAGAAGAATGTGTTGATTATCCATTTGTGTGTGTACCATGTATAGGTCACTTGCAGGAAGCGATAGTTACGCAACTAAACCACTGTGAGTAATAATAGGGAAATGATATGGTTGCTTCTGTATTTTTGTTTATGAATTATGTACCTTGATCGTGTTTGGTATATTCGAGATAATTGTGCAATGATTTATGTATTATGATTGTGAATGGCATACGTTATATAAAATATACCTTGGTGAAAACGATTGAGAAAGGGTACAAGTATGAGTAATGGCATAAGAAATGGGCCCGAGGCCATTCTATTATTATTGGGCCCGAGGCCGTTCTATTATTATTGGGCCTAATGCCGTTCTGTTATTCTTGGGCCTGAGACCGTTTCGTTGTTATTGGGCTCGAGGTTGTTCCGTTATTATTGGGCCCGAGGCAGTTCTGTGGACCCGAGGTCATTCTGTAAATGTGATTTAAGAAAAGTATGAGTTTATATTATTATGTTTACTATGATGTTGGGCTCATTCATTTAAACCTCTTTATTGTATTATTACTCATTGAGCTTTGCTCACTCCGTATTTTATATGTATGTGGGTGATCAATCTAGAGACCAACCTTAGGTCAACCTCAGGAGTTCTTTTATGCTTCTGTTATGTCAAGCCACCCAAGATACACCTCTGTGCCGAGGCTTTAATTTTGTATTGTTAAAGTTCTGTATTTTAATCAGTCTCATGTATGTGTGTGTGAGATACATAAGATATGTATATGCATATAAATTACTAGTGTGCCTACATTTGTTAATTATTCCAGTTGTCTTGTATGCACAAGCTCAATGGATATTATTATTATATGTTTTGCTTCTGCTTTAGGCCCTGATATAATTTAACATTTTGAAATTTTGTCTCTGAGGCCTGAGTATAGGGCGGTCAAGACCTAAACCTTTAGGGGCAGGTTTGGGTCATAACAAAAATTCATAGAAAATTGAAGCAATTGTTAATTAGCCTACTCCAACTAATGTAACAAAAATTCAAAATTTTATGGGTTTGGTAGGTTACTGTCGGAGATTTGTTAGAGATATTTCTAAGATTGATATACCATTGACCCAATTGACCCGAAAAGGAGAACCGTTAGTGTGGACAAACCAGAGGAAATCTGCATTCCAAGAATTAAAGACGAGATTGACTACAGCTCCAATCCTTACTTTACCCTCAGGTACCAAAGGATTTGTAAAATTTAGTGATTCTTCTTATAGAGGTTTGGGTTGTGTCTTAATACAAAATGACAAAGTGATTTCTTACACATCCCGACAGCTAAAACTGTGTGAAAAGAATTATCCAACATATGATTTCGAGCTTGCCACCATTGTATTCGCATTGAAAACCTGGCGTCATTACTTGAATGGGGCTAAATGTGAAGTGTATACAGACCACAGAAGCTTGAAATATTTCTTTACCTAGAAAGAATTAAACATCTGATAGAGGTGATTGCTTGAATTTATCAAAGACTATGACCTACAGATTCATTATAATCCGGGTAAGGTTAACACTGTAGTTGATGCACTGAGCAGAAAGAATACAAGGACTATGGCATGGTTACTTACAGACCGAAAGGAGCTTCTGCAAGATCTAGATAGACTCGAGATAGAAGTTGTATGTCTTGAACAAGACAGTGTGTTGGCTGCAATGTTCGCACAACCGACTATCATTGAGGAGATCAAACAAAAGCAAATAGATGATCATTTTCTCAAGAAAGTGTATAATGAGTTTGAAACCAAGCCCCAACTGGGATTCACCATTGAAGAACAAGTATTGAGGTTCAAAGGAAAACTTTATGTTCCTAATGATGCAGAATTGAAAAGAAGAATTTTAGACGAGGCTCACAAGTCAATGTTCGCTATGCATCCGAGGAATACCAAAATGTACCAAGACTTGAAATAGGTATACTGGTGGCCAAACATGAAGAGGGAAATTATTGATTACAATTCCAAATGCCTTCAATGCCAACAAGTAAAAGGTAAACACTAGAAACCAGCAGATTTACTTTAGTCTCTTCCTATTCTAGAATGGAAGTGGGAACATATAACCATGGACTTCATTGTTAGTCTACCTCGAACATCAAGAGGTATGAATGCTATTTGGGTTATTGTTGATAGATTCACGAAATCTTCCCTCTTTCTTGTTGTAAAAGCTTCGTTCAATGCTTGTAGACTTGCCACTATCTATATTGATGAAATTATTCAATTGCAGGGGGTCCAGTGTCAATAGTTTCAGATAGGGATCCTAAATTTGTTTCTAGATTTTGATAAAGTTTGCAACAGGTAATGGGCACAAAGTTAAGATTTAGCACAACTTTTTATCCACAAACCGATGGGCAAATTGAGAGAACTATCCAAACGTTGGAAGATATGCTTCATATGTGTGTCTTAGAATTTCAAGGCAGTTGGGAAACTTACTTACCTTTGGCTGAGTTTGCATATAATAACAGTTTTATGCTACTATTGACATGGCACCATATAAGGCATTGTACGAAAGGAGGTGTAAGTCTCTATTTTACTGGACTGAGATTGGTGATAGGGCTTTGTATAGGTTTGAAGAAGATAAAGATCATTCAACAAAGGTTCAAGACTACTCAGAGTCGACAAAAAAGCTATGCGGATCCGAGAATGGGGGACTTGGAATATGAAGTTGGAGATCATGTGTTCATCAAAGTAACACTGATGAAAGGGAAAACTAGGTTTGGCAAAAAAGGAAAGTTGGCTCTACGTTACATCAGACCTTTCCAAATTCTAGAAAAGCTTAGCCCCCGTTGCATACCGAATAGCTTTACCGCTGGGAATGGAGCTGATTCATAATGTGTGTCACATGTCAATGCTCTGTGGGTATCTCAAAGATTTGTTCCATGTCATTGACTATAACTGAATAGCTTTAGACAATGATATGAAGTACGAGAAATGGTTAGTACAGATCATTAACCGACAAATAAAGCAACTAAGGAACAAATTGATCCCAATGGTGAAGGTAGAATGGAGAGAACATTACGGAAAAGAGGCTAAGTGTAGACACCCCATTTTTGACCGCCCTTAAGACTTGCGGGCCTCAGGTTGATCGTTCGAGGATGAAGGCAGGACGAAGGCAAGACGAAGGCTACATTGTGCAAAGGTTCGATTTCTTCGGCAAGGAGAGCTTCAAATTCCAACCTCATAACCCCTTTTTGGACCAAAGACTTTTGACTAAAATGATTTTTAGACCTTAAAACCCTCTCTTTCAAAATATTTTGGAAAAAGTTCCCACGATGTTCTGAGGATCGCATTTCATTAAATGTTGTATTTTTCGGTAAATCAAGCAAGGACAAAGTGGAAATGGATGACAGAGAGGTGAACTCTTTGAAAAAAAATCTTTAAAACATATTTTTGAGAGGTTTGGAGTTGAAGAAAATTGGAGGAGAGGGAAGAAACTAGGTTGGGGAAGAAGATGGGTATGAACTGTTAAGAGAGAGAGTCAAGCAGCCCTCGGTAAATCAGGCCTATCGTTTTGTACACTTGGATTTCAGCTATGAGGCCACCACTATTGGAAAGAAGATTTCTGGGGCTTCAATTTAGGCTCAAGAATGACCTGAAAAGGAGTCCAGATGAAGGAGATATGCCTATCTGAAGTTGGGCCTGAAAAGCAGATTTTTGTGGTCAGCCACCAGTGGTGGCCAGTCGGCCAAAGGTGAGGTTTGTCAGCCATCATTGGTGGCCGGTTGGCCACTAGTGTCCAAAACTTAAATATTTTGCAGATATTTCTCCTCCAGCTATTCCACACTGCTCCAGATATTTCTACCTTGATATTTTTGACTAAAGCTCTTGTATTTCTATATATAGATGGCATATCTCTCATATTGCAAGGTTGGAAAAATTTTGGGAGCCTCTCTCTCTAAAATCCTCTCTCTAGATTTCTCTCTCTCTAAACTTCTCTCTCTCTTGAGCTTTTGTGCATAGAAGCTTGCATACTTCAAACTTTTGCCTAGCTACCCTTAATCAAACTTGACCGCCATTGAGTTGAGGTTATTTGAGGCCCTCTTTGAGCTCTAAAAGAGGATTTTGGCTTGATTTAGCTTGTTTTGTTGCTCTAAATTGCATCTTGTCTTCAAGAGGTAAAACACTTGTATTTTAAGCTTGTTTTAAATACTTGTTTTGCCATCTTTACATACTATTTTTGAGCTGGTTTTGAACTCCAAAAACTCTGTTTTTATGGTTCAAAAATGGTGGCTCGATGCTATTTGGTGTTAAGGGATAGTCCACCCTTCTTGTTGCTTAATTGTTAAGCTTTTGTGCCAGCTTTCAAGGCTTTTAAATCAACTCTTTTTGGGCCTTTAAACCACCAAAATTCAGAGTTATTTCAGTGACAAAAACCTTCTTTTGAAGTCCAAAATTGGAGGGGTTAGCCTCCCCTCCTTGTTGCCTTGCTTTCATGCCTAGTTGCCTTACATATTAGCATATTTCTTGTAGCTTAACTTAGCTTATTTTCAGCATGTTTTTGCCTTTGATTTGGGGTGCTTTGGCTCTGCTTTGGGCTATTTGTGTTGTATGAGTGGTCTTTTGCATAGTTGTAGTGTAAAGGGCTTCCCTACTTTGGTGTTTTAGGTCTTTAAACTTGAATTGCTTGAGTTGCTTGCATGTTTTAGTGTAATTTTGCCCTCTATTTCAGCACTGAAATCTCTGCAATCTCCCTCTATTCTTCACTCTTTCATTTATTTTGAAAGTGGCTTTAAACCCCTTGTTGGCTTGAGTGTGAAATTGAGACATTCATGTTTAATGGTTTAATCCCCTCAGGGGTTCATTATCAATGGCATGACATCTTTTTCATGCTCAAGGCACTTGTGGTTTAAGCCTACTTTCTATTAGAGGACACTCACTTTTTGGACTAATCAATTAAAGAATGGATTGGTAAGCTAAAATGAGTAAACAAAAATGAACAAGTAAAAGAGGCAAGATAAAGCATCTTTTGTGTTGCATAGCATGTGTTCAGATTGGATGTTAGTTCGAACACGAGGAAAATGGGACATTTCATACTCAAAGTACTGAAACGTGCCACTTTCCTTGGTCACCATCACCCTTGATCATGCATGATAGGGTAATGGTTTTGTTTAGTTTTATTTTCCTTAGCCATCATGCATGGAAAATGCTTGGCTGATGGTTTGAGGGCCAAGAGTTACACTCCTTTAAGCTTGTGTAATGATAAGGAGAGTAACAGTACAGACAAATCTTGAGAATACACTACTTTGACTATGTTTGCTCTTTGTTGCAGCAAAAAAAGAAGTTCAGGGAAGGGGTAGCCGACGGCCACTAGCAGTAGCCAACCAGCCACCATTGGTAGCTGACCGGCCATCAATGAAGGAGGTTGCTCTATGTGCTCCTAAAGGGGATCATAGGTGTTCTGGGAGTTGGCACAATTTTCAGTGGTCAAATGTGGGCAAACAGAGGCTGCAATGGCAAGGCGGTGGCATTTTCGGGTGAAGAAGCCGAGCATGCATGCTCCCTCGTCCCTCGAGGCCATTTAACTGCTTTATTTAGTTAATTTGTAGTAGCTAATTTACTTACTTTGTAACTAGTTAGTTAAAGTGTTTAGCTAATTAATTCTTTTTGTAATAATTAATTAGCTTAGAATAGTTAGTTAATTCAATTGTGTTGTAATAATTAGCGTAGCTAGTTAGCTTAGCTTATTCATTTGGACCCTCCTTCGTGAGGGCATAATGTTGTAATAAGTGTGCGTGCGTATGTGTATGTCTTCCAACACCATGCCTTTCTCCCTTTATTTAATCGCTTTTGATGGTTAGATTAGGGACATTTTCAATTACCATACCTTATGCTTGCATGTTTGCATCCATTCATTTGTATTGCATGCACCGATACTCGGCGTATCATTCAAACTGCATTGCAATTTCAATATTTCTTTGAATACGTGTTTATCGCATGTTGTTTAAATCGAAATCATATGCCATATTAGTAGCCGAGCCTATTAATTGCATATTGCATATGTTGCATTAGACACTTAACATAGTTAGGATCATGCATCTTTCTAACTAGTTTCTATTTTGGCTTGGAGTACTCGGTGAGTTTTATGTTTTAGCATACTTGGATGAGTGTGATTGCCATGTTGCCACGATTAGCATGCTTGCCATGAGGCTATGTCCTTAAATGCTAAATTGCATGAATGCATGTGGATGAAGGCTTGTTGTTTGAATTGGAACGATTCAACGAATGTAAGTTTTAAGCCTACTTTGTTGAGTGGCAAATCATGTTTTAAGCCCATTATGTTTGGTGGCAAACCCGCATCTTTAAGCCCACTTGAGGGTGGCAAATTCAAACCATTTTTGAAAACAAACATGAGTTGAACTGTTCTAAGGCTTGCAAACTAGTCTATACTTGCGTATGTGCATCACATAGTAAAGCTAGTTTAATAATCAGAACAAGAATACATAATGTTTATAAAAAATCATATCATGATTAGTAGAGGCCGATCTCTGATTGGGCGAGCGGGGGTGCTCATTTTAGGACCTTCCCCTCTCGTACCCAAGTTCCTGAGCCGAGGCAACTTTGGTGATGATGGACACGTGGCCTTTGGCACGAGTCAGGGTTTCCTAAATTTTTCCTAAAAAATAAAATATTTAGGTGGTGACTCTGTATCTGGCAAAGCAGTCCAATTTTGGCATTATTTGATTTAAAACCGATTTTCCAAAAGGTTTTCCAGATTTGGACTCTTTGGTGTTTATCAGTTTCACATTGTACTTATGAGATTAGATTCAGAGCCGCAGGAGTCTGAACTGTGAGGTCTTCTTTTCAAACCCTTTCCAAAAGGCGGGGGTGCGGAAAAAGGCGAGTCCACACTAAGTGGAAAAGAAAGATGAAATGCAACAATGATACCCATATTGGTTTCCCAATAGAGGTAACTCAAGTTTGGAGAACCAAACTATGTCATTTTGTTCCATGAGACCACTCAAGCGCAGAAGGTGTCACTCGAGCAGAGAATTGCTGCTCCGAGTATCTCGCATGTTTGCAAGCGAGGACGCTCGAGCGTAGAATGTGAGCTCCCAGTAGTTTCACTGCAGCTCTGCAAAACTTTTGGGACTTTCCATTTTTCACTCGAGCTTTGGAATTGTTGCTCGAGCGATCCCCTCTTAGCTGTGTTGTCCCCTCAAGCGGTCTGCACAAATCCAGCAGTTTAAAAAGTACACTCTATATCATTCTTTCCACTTCCCTTTTTCTCTATTCATTTCTCTCGCCCTAAGTTTGAAAACCCTAAGTTATACCTCAAAATACTTCTCTTTCTCCCTAAGATCCAACCTAAATCACTCGCAAGGAGTGAAGTACACGGGAAGAACCTTTTTCTTACCGATTAGATTTATGTTTGGTAAAGAGTTCATCTAGAAGCTTGGATCAAGTGCTCTAAACTTAAGGTAGGGTTACATTTAATCTTGCATTTCTTTATTTTGGTGAAGTATCTATGGTATTATTGTGAATTGAAAGCTAATTTGATGATTGGGTTGGATAAACCTTTGTTTCATACTAGAAAAAAAAAAGAAAAAAAGAAAAAAAAAAAAGAAACATATTACTTCACTTTTATTATAAATTCTTCCCAAATCTTTGCCCTAAATATGTATATAAATGTTAAGGAGATACATATATAAGAAAGTAGGGAGAAAGCCCCAAATTTGATAAAACCCTAGTTTCTAAATGGGGAAGAAAATGGTATTAAGATTGGGATTTTCTTGAATTCTTGAGATGTTGTGAATGATGAAGAAATGAAGTATATGAACAATGCTATGGTATTGGAATTGAGGCTTGAAAATTGATTATTCTTGTATGTCTTGTGTGTATTATATCCCATATAATGCTGAATACTTGTTGATTGAATGAAAGTTTGGTGAACGGTGCATGAGTCTGGGTTAAGAGTCAGTTTTAATGTGGTTGTGTTGTGTTGGTACCCGCGCGAGGAGTCAAGGTACCCAATTGCCCTGTCTTGAGCTTATCGCTAGATGAATATGGGAAAATGTTTTGGGTGTCCATTGGTCCTACCGTATTGTAGCCAGTAAAAGTGGAAAAACGGATGATTTTGGGTGCCCACATCCTGCGATATAATAGTTGGTAAATGTGGGGATTGTATTAATGTTTTTGGATGCCCACGTCCTGTCGTATGACAGTCGGTAAATGTGAGGGATCTTTATTTTTTAAAAATAAAAGTGACTTGTGTTTTGATTCAAACTCTTATATGGGACTCATGGTATACTTTCCTTTCCGATTTGCTAATGGTTAATGTGAGATGGAAATGTGATTATTCAATTGTCAATGTTATTACACAGTAAACTATCATTGTATGTGTTTATTAACTTCTCACCATATCTCATCACAATGGTGCCATGGGCTCATTCAAATGATTAAATACTTGGTTAAATGTACCCCTATTGGGCATAGAGCTTAACCCTATTTAAAGTTTCAGGACATGGTGATGTACCACCGTGGTGATGACTTGAAGTACGCGGACACTCGGTTTGGGTGGATAGCTCGAAGATATTTTGCTATAAAGACTTAGAGTTTCGTACCAAGACTTGTACATTTATTTTGTGGTGTCTTGTATGCCCATGGGGCTTTCCTTTTTTGTTTTGGTCATCTAGTTCATTGAACTTAGAAAGGAAATCTAATGTATCTTGGAAATATAACTTTGAAATTGTAATTTCTTAAACCTTAGTTCTATGAGAAAGATGATGTTTGGTCTCTTGCTATGCTTGTGTGGGGTATTCATGTATGTAATGGCGGGGCGCTACAAATTGGTATCAAAGCACTAGGTTTGAATACCTTAGGCTTGTGGGAAGTGACATTTGTCACACTGGGTTCCCTAGGCTAGGATGGTACACTTATATGCCTTGTGTGTTTTGTGTGATTATGTGGTTATATGAGTATGGAGTTAAACTTGTCTAATACAACTTTCATCCATTGCATCATCGAGATCCTTTTACAAAGGCACTTGATCAATGCTCTTTCCATCTGGAGGTCCTTGATTGCCATGGAAGTTGCGAGTATCCTAGAAGGACGACTCGTATGTGCTTTATGTGATTGTGAGCTTATGTAGATTGCCTTACATGACTGTAACTATGTGTTTAGATCGTGCGTATGGTATGACGATCTTGAGTGGGGCACATAGGTGCGAAAAGTTGGCATTGAACATAATGTTTTCTCTCTTTCTTATAGGATGTCTGGGCGTGTTAGAGGCCACAGTAGATCTCATCAGGGAGGCCAAAATGTTCTAGCCCAACCCAAGATCCCTCCTCAAGAAGAAGGAGTGGGTCAAAACACTATACCCGTCCCACCGACCCAAAATACAATGGGGGTCTTGGCCAAAGAGATGGCAAGGGCTCTTCAAGAGTCCATGGAGATATTGAGAGCCAAGCAAGCGGCTAGGATGGTTGAAGGGGAAACTAGAGCTTCTTTTTTGAAAAAGTAGTTCTTTCGTTCAAACCCCGCTGAGTTCAGTGGTGGGCCCGACCCGATGAAAGCATACGAATGGTTGGAACAAATTGTTAAATCCTTTGAGATTTTAGACATTCGACATAATGAATTACGGGTAGCATTAGTGGCTTACCAGTTGAAGGGAGAGGGTGGACAATGGTGGAAGTACGTCAAGAATCGTGTTGACCACACATGGGAGGCATTTGTGCACACTTTCCAAGAAAAGTTTCTCCCTCCCACCACTAGGGAGAGACTAAGGAAACAATTTGAAGAGTTGTTATAGCTCGACACACCGGTGGCCGAGTTTGAAGCCATATTCCCCAGTCTCTCTCACTTTGCACCCGAGCTAGTAGCAACAGAAGAATGCCGATGCCTCAAATTTAAAAAGATGTTGAGACCAAAAATTTTGATGAAGGTGGTAGGAAATATGATCCATAATTATAATCGCCTAGTAGAGGCAGTGACCTATGTAGAGATCATGGTGGAGGTAGAGGAGGCAAGATAGAGGTTAAACAGGATAGGACATTTTGAATCCAAGGGCGATATGAGCTCTTCCAAAAAGTCTAGAGGCTCATTGTCATCATTTCAGTCACACCCACAACCGGCCAAATCTTCCGATTCTGTGATGGGTGGAAGTTTAGGAAGTGTAGGTCGAATCTGTGGTGCTTACTATAGGTGTGGCCAAGTGGGTCACAAAGCTTCAGAGTGCAGACAGAAGGGTGGAACACAGTCCCAACCTGCACACCCATAGGGCCAATCTTAGAATAGGGGTCAGTCACCATCTTGTTATCAATGTGGTCAACTGGGGCATTTGAAGAAATTTTGTCCATGGAGAACGGAGACTGCTAGTGTGTCAGGATCTCGACAGTCTAGAGGTTTTTAGAAGAGCCAGGGGTAGATATAGTCTTACCAGCCAGCTCAGTCAGGCCAGGCATCTGGGGCAGCATAAGGGGCCCCCTCAACACAATCTGCACAATAGGCTTATGCTTAAAGAGGTGACTTTGGAGAACATAGGTCATAGGGAAGGGCATATGCTATCACCACTTCATAGTAGACTTCAGGACCATTAGTTGTGAGAGCTACATTTCTCATTTTCAATACTTGGGCTAGTGTGTTGATTGACACTGGGACATCTCACTCGTTTATGGCAACTTCTTTTGCATTATTGTTGGGGTTAGAAAGTAAACCATTAAAATCTTCACTCACTGTGGAGTCACTCGTCAGGGGTAAAGTTACTTTGACCCAGGGATGTCAGGGGCGTCTAATTGAGGTGGTAGGTCGACAACTTTTGTTTAATTTTGTGTTGTTGGAAATGCCAGGTTTCGATGTTATCCTCGGCATGGACTCGTTGTCTACTTATCGGGAAATTATAGATTGTTATCAAGGGAGAGTTACAGTATGCACGTCGGGTGGTGATTGTTTTTCATTTTTTAGGATAGGAACGATAAATCCTTACTCCCATCATAACATCCATGTGGCCGAAGTGAGTTGTTTCTCTTTTAGCAACCATTATAGAAGACAGATGTGGTATAATCCGGAATGAGTTTCCAAGGGTAGTGTGTGAGTATCTTGATGTCTTTCCCGAAGATCTCACTGAATTACCACCACATTGGGAAATTGAGTTCACTATAGATCTAATACCGGGTACAATGCCCATTTCCTTGTCACCATATAAGTTTGCTCCAACCGAATTGGTTGTCCTGAAAGAACAATTACAGAAGTTGCTAGGCAAGGGCTTTATATGTTGTAGCACATCACCTTGGGGAGCTTCAGCCTTGTTTGTAAAGAAGAAAGACAGATCATTAAGACTATGCGTAGATTACCATATATTAAATCAAGTTACAGTTAAGAACAAATACCCCGTGCCCAAGATAGATAACCTTTTTGATCAACTCAAAGGTTCCCGTTGTTTCTTGAAGATAGATTTAAGATCAGGTTACCACCAGAATCGAGTTAGGTAGGAAGATATCCACAAGACTGCTTTTCGTACCCGATATGATCATCACGAGTTCTTAGTCATGCCATTTGGATGAACTAATGCACCAGCTACATTCATGGACATAATGAACCAGATTTTTTTGGAGTTTCGTGAGAAATTTGTGGTTCTCTTCATGGACGACATTCTCATTTACTTGCCTTCAGAAGAAGAGCATGAAGGGCATCTTCATACCATCTTACAACTTCTT
Source organism: Camellia sinensis (assembly GCF_004153795.1). Classification (NCBI taxonomy): domain Eukaryota; kingdom Viridiplantae; phylum Streptophyta; class Magnoliopsida; order Ericales; family Theaceae; genus Camellia; species Camellia sinensis. Next base: position 511,351 of record NW_021028362.1, on the reverse strand, counting down.
AGAGAGTATCGTTTGCATGTGAAATATGAGAAATGTGAGTTTTGGATTTCAGAATTGTAGTTTTTGGGCCATTCAGTTTCCGAAGATAGAGTAATGGTGGACTCCTCAAAGATAGAGACGGTATAAAATAGGGAACGACCTAAAAATAAACATGATGCAAAGATTCGTCGTTTCTTGGGTTTAGCTAGTTACTACCGCCGGTTTGTAAATAATTTCTCCTCCATAGCATCACCCTTAACTAGATTAACCCGCAAAGGAGTGAAATACATCTGGAATGAATCTTATGAGAATTCTTTTTGGGGATTGAAAGTTAGGTTGACTACTGCTCCTATTCTTATCATTCTAGAACATGACCTAGCGTATACCGTGTACTGTGACACCTCTAGAGAAGGGTTAGGGTGTGTTTTGATGCAAGAGGGCAAGGTGGCGGTGTATGGCACGTGTCAATTGAAGACTCATGAGAGAAACTACCCGATGCACAATTTAGAACTTGCCGCTATTGTGTTCGCCTTGAAACTTTGGAGACAATATTTCTATGGCTAGAAATTTGAAGTCTTCTTCGACCACAAGAGCCTTAAGTACATGTTCTCTAAAAAAGATCTAAACCAGCGTCAACAGAGATGAATGGAACTTTTGCAAGATTACGACTTCAAAATACACTACTGTAGACACTCCATTTTTTATTGCCCTTAAGACTTGGGTGACTTATGTTGAACACTTAATGATGAATTATTATGTTGTACAATTATTCAATTTCCTCAGCAAAAGGCTTCAGTTTTTGAACTTCAAAGCCTATTTTTTTCTAGCCTGACCACCCAGCGACCTACTGCACAACAAGTGGCCGGCAGGCCAATTTTGGCTAGCCGGCTGTCCACCTTCATGGCCAGCTAACCATATCTAGTTGCAAACAGATATTTTATAGCCAACTGTCCCCTCATGTGCATGTCTTGCACCAGTTGGCTCATTACAGATATTTCCGACAAGGGAACTTGTTTTTCTATAAATACTTGACCATCCCTCATGGTTTTAGGTTAGAAAATTTTCCTAAGATCCTAAAGCTTGCCAAACACACTTCCTCTCTCTCCTAAAATATGCACACACTACCCATACACTTCCTAAATCAAACACTTGAGGCCTCTTGTTGAGATTCTAGACCCTAAATTTCAGCTCTTGAGAGTGATCACCTTGTGGTTTGTGAACTAAAGAGTCTCTTCTCTTCAAAGGTATAACCTTTGCCATCTTTTGCCTTGTTTACACTACTCTTTTCCTCTCATTTTCTTGTTGTTTATACATTGTTTTAGACTGGTTTAAGTGCTAAAACTTGTGATTTAAAAGCTACCAAAGGTGGAGGGGTTAACCACTCTTTATTGAACCTTATCCCATAGCTTATATCCTTGTTCTTCCCACTTGTTTCTTTACTTTTAGCTACTGTTTTTCAAAGTTTATTTTAGCTTAAAAATGTGGTTTTGAGTCACAAAAAAAGAGGACGGGTTAGCCACCCTTTCTTAGGCTTATTGATTATTTGAAACCTCTTGGTCTTAGCCTCCTTATGGTCACTTTTTCCACTTCAAAAACTCAATTTTCAGCATTATTTAAGGGATGTTTCAGTGCTCTTTTGTGTGTTTAAATATGCTTTAAATATTGTAGATGTCTTGTTGTAAGTCCTTATGGGTGTAGCCTTCAATCCATTTGAGTTGATAGTCCTTTCTTACACTTTTTTTTATAGCTTTCATATATGTTCATACACTTGTAATCACCTTGGCATAATCATCTCTGCAACCTCCTTCCATTCTTTGTTCATTTTGATTAAAGAGTTGTGTTTAACAAAAGGTTGTTCAAGCATAAGACAGAGACCTTCCATGCTTAATGGTTTAACCTCTTCAGAGGTTCATTACCAAGGCATTACATCTCTCTCATGCTAAGCACAATTTCTTGTTTGTCATTTCTCTTTATCACCAGTGCATTTACTTCTAAGGGACTAACTTTCTAGTTACACCCTTGGAAATCACCAAGGAAAGTGTCATTATAGCTTGTTACCAAGTTTGGATTTAGAGTCATTATTGCTCATTATGGGTTTGGTTAGTCATTATCGCTCTTTTTGAGTTTGACTTAGAATTCATTATCACTTGTAAATGAGTTTGCCTCTTCCTTTGTAATTTCCCTCGTAGAAAAGGGCTTGAAAGGCTTATTTCTTGGGTTAAGTCCATGTTTGATATTGTTTATTGCTTTTGGACTTAGTGAACGTAACTATCACTTTTGGACAAAAATGAACAAAAGATAAGAAATGGAAAGGTAATGTAATGAAATAAAATTGGAGTAAAAAAGGCAATAAAATTGAGTTGGGTTCAATCGGACGTTATCTTGAACCTATTGTGTCTCAAATCGTTTCATACTCTTAGTGATGTTCAATGATTCAATAAGCAATGTCCGCCCCTTTCCTTGAGGTAACTCCATGATAGGGAAAAGATGTTGTTGGTCTTTTATTTCCCTCTATTAAGCTTTTGTCCTATCGGTTCATAGATCATCACACAACAAACTTGTGAATCGAATCTACTCCTTGCTCGATCATCTTCAGATAGAGAGATGCAAAAAGGATAAACATCCCCAGGAAATACTTTGTTTTTGCTTTGTTTCAATTCTGTGGTAGCAGGGCAGAACCTAAAAATAGTGGCTAGTCGGCCACCTTTCTGTCCGGCTGACCCTTCTCAAGGTCAGCCGGCCACCACTGTTTATGCAAGCAGTGTAATTTCTGTGGCAGAGCAGAAGCTGAGGCAAAAATAGAATATTTTTCTAACTACAAACTTTACAGATTTTGGCAGCAAAATAAAGGGGTTTCCAGGAGGATGTTCTCGTGTGTATGGTTCCTCGCTTCCCATTCAAGTCCTTTAAATTGGTGCTTTAATAATTAGTACGTTGTAAATTAATTAGTTGATTTCATTCAAATTTGTAATAATTAGTTAATGTAGTTTATTCATTTGGTGTTGTAATAATTAGTTTAAATTATGACTTCCATTTGAACCCTCTTGTGCGAAGACAAATTTGTAACACTTGTAATAATGTATATGTCTTCTAACCTTCATTGTTTCTCCCTTTTATTTACTTGCTTGCAATGGTTGCATGTAGTGTCATATTTTGGTTTCATATCATTACCATATGTTGTATCCATTTTTTGCATGCATTGGGTTTGCATGATTACTCTAACATTGTCGTCATTTATTACTTACTTGAATACGTGCATTACCGTATGCTTCGAGTTGATTCATATGACATGTTAAAAACTGAACCTCGTAGTTGCATTTTGTATGTGTTGCATTAGTCACTTTGCATATTAGAACATGCATTTTTCTAATTATTTTCTTTGGTGTGCCTTGGAGTACTAGGTGAGCATTTTCATTTGAGCATATTGCATATGTGTTTATGTTGCCATATCAAGTATATTTATCATGAGGCTAAGTGATTATTTGATATATCTATTTGAATGCCGGTGGATGATGGCTATTTTTCTTAAATTGGGATAATTTCATTAATGTATATATGAGCTCTCTTTTCAAGTGGCACATATTCAAACCCTTTTCAAAATGAAATCAAAGCATTCCAAAGTGGGTGAAATAGTCTATATTTATGTGCCTCACTTAGTAAGTTTGCATAATAATCAGAACAAGAGCATATGTTGTACATAAAAATCACATCATGATTAGTAGAGGCCGATCTTTGATCGAGTGAGTGGGGTGCTCAATTCATGACCTTTGCTTCTCATACCTAAGTTCCCGAGCCGAGATACTTTGATTTTGATGAACAAGTGGCCTTTGGCATGAGTCACGGGTTTCCTAAATTTCCCAAAAATATTTAGGTGGCGACTTTGAAATCTGGCAATGTAGTCCATTTTTGGCATCTCTGATGATAAATGGATTTTCTAATATCTGCTGGATTTGGACTCTTATTTATGTTTTTTTTTTTCTGTTTCACATTGCACTTGTGAAACCAGATTCAGAACCCTGGGAATCCAAACTATAAGGCTATCGTATCCGAGGAGGTTAAACCCCTCCGAGGAGCACGAAAACCAGCTACAATTTCTGGTGACTCTACTGGGGAGATTAGAGAACTAGATTCAAACTTCACGATGTGACATTTTATCTACACTATATGTTCTTTGCATTGCATTGCATTGCATTTGCATTGGTGCTCTTAAGTCACTGTGTTTTCCATCTGCTATTCCTAGACGGCTTACCAGAGGCTTGCCTAAAAAGCTTGCCAAAAGGCTGGCCGGTCGTGGGCTCTGCCATGTTGGAAACACAACCCTTGGATCTGGATTACCACTGTACCGCTTGATCCTCTTTTTACTTCTTGGTCATAGGTGTAAGAGGTATATTAGGCAATCTTGCCAAGGTACCGCTTTTGACCGTTCGGCCTAGTTGCATATAGTAAAGCCATAGTGACTATTCCAACATGAAACAGGATGTTCACCCATATGCAGGATTTTGTGAAACTACTTGCTTGAAGTAGTAAAACCCTAGATCATGTCAAATCTAAGACAGGGTAACCCTACCCCCTTGTAGGGAAGTTTTGGCTCTCTTTACTTGGTATGTGCTTTACAGTGAAACTGTACAGGAATGCTTCATATCAGTGGTACAGTTGATATCAGTTTGTGGAGATAGAATTCAGTGGGAAATATAATCTTTCAGATGCGATCATTTCTGTCGCCATTTCGGTCGAAGTGTTGCCCGATTTTTTATTATTGTTTTCCTTTTCTGTATTTCTTTTACGAGGTAATCTTGCAATCATAGCTTTAGAAAAACATGATATCCCTCAAGTTTTGTGGACTCGCTCTGGTAGGCTTTGCAAAACTCGAGATCTAGTTGATGATTAGCTAGTGTTAGTTTCTCTCCCACCAGTCAGTTTTCGCCAGCACAGAGCACTCAGCAGTTGCCTGTCCATTCTCATCCATTCATCTCACCAATAGCTAACTCTCCCAGATATGCAATGGCACACAGTAGTCCAGAAAAGGTTGCTGCTATAATGGCAGCTTTTCAAAGAACCATGGATACACTGAATCAAAGAATTGTCGCTCAGGATGAAACTATTACTGAAATGCGACGCCTATCTGGGCCATCGGCATCTACTGTACATCCAATCCTGGTTTCCCAGCCGAATCTTGATCCACCTCCACCAGTTGAAAACCCTCAAGTCCCGGATCCCCTAGAGATGTTAGAATAGGCTCAAGCTTTCAGACCTCTGGCACAACCCCACGCGGGACTTCTTCCTTTCGACATCAACGACATCGATCCAGCTATGATAAAAATTGCCTTGCTAGAGAAGGTGCTCAAGAAATCTCCAGGCTTTAATTGCATCCTGAATATTGAAGACGGTTATACCGAGGCCTTTGTAAGATTGCTAGAAAAGTTCAAGATGCCTCACATCAATAGATTTGATGGTAGCGGAGATCCTATTGCTCATGTTTGTCTCTTCTCGGATGTTCTGAAACCAATGTGCCTAACTCGGGCTTAGAAACTGTCATTATTTAGAAGAACTTTATCAGACGTGGCAGCTATTTGGTATGCCAAACTGGAGGACTTGACTAAAATTGGGAAGAACTATCTGAGGGATTTGTTAATTAATATTCCTACAATACTCCAATAGAAGTAACGATCAACGAGCTTGAAGTGACCACTCAGAATCGCAAGGAACCCTTCATTGATTTTGTTGCAAGATGGAAGGCAAAGGCATTAAGAATGACAAACAGGCCCTCAGAAAGGAAACAAGTCTAGTTGGTGGTTCAGAATCTTGAACCTGACATGTTACAATGTATGATAGTTGCTTCACGATCTACGTTTGCTGCTTTGCATGAGTTGGGGGTGAAAATTGAGAGCGCGTTTAAGAAAGGCATCATCCAGAGAACAAGTGAGCCGGCAAAGAGGTCATTTACCAAGAGTACTAATGCTAGCAATAGCACTATTCCTAGGCTTGCTGAGATCAGTACCATCACCGCAACGACTAAGATAGTCGATCCCTTCGCCAGTGCAACCTCACAACCCACCGGTCCAACTCGAAACCAATATAGAACCTTTACCTCCTTTCACATGAGCCCAGCTCGTGCTCTTAAACTTTTAATGGAAAAAGGGCACCTTAAACCCCTTGATCCTTGACCTCTCCCTGACCCACTCCAAGCTAAACACAATCCTACCCAATATTGTGTTTTCCACCAACAACATGGTCACCCCACTAATCGTTGCTATCGGCTTCATCATGAGATCATAGATCTCATCGACACTAAAATCATAGCTCCACCATCAAAGCCAAATGTAACCACCAACCCACTCCCTATTCACAACCAAGTTCCCCTACCTAGAAATATCAACCTTATCCATATACTACCACCCACCTTTAACCCCAGTATATATATCACCCCATCCCACTTGCCTAAACCAAAGGTAATTATTCCTGATAGCACAGATTTGTGCATGATGGATAAAACACCCGAAACCCAAACAAAGCCGGTGGCTGCAGTAGGCGAAGAGAAGAGAATTTCACCAGAGGAAGGGTTGTCTAACACCCAAGTTATGGCAAAGGGGCCCTCACCCGTGGAAGAATATGACCCCAGTCGGTATATTATGGCTTCTGATCAGCCAAAGCCTGCAATCATACTACCAAACTCGCTCAGTATCAACACCATTGGAGATAATAGACCTGGGCAAAGTCTGGATGACTGGCCTGAGCAAGGTCTTGATGACCAGGTAGAACGAGAAGAAAACGTAAAGAACCTCTACTTCTTTGAGGAAGAAGATATGGGCAGTGTTCAGATTGGGTAGTGGGATTCGAGCCAACCTGAATCCAGCCATGGGTGGTTAAGTAGTGAAGAGAAATTCGATACAGAAGAACATATAAAGAAGAATCCAAAATGGGAGGAAATTGGTAAGAAAAGTAAGGCTAAGAACATGCCTATCACTGAGAAACAGCTAACGTTGGAACGGTTCCCAATAGAGAGAACAGAGGAAATACAGAGGAAAATAGCTGGGAGCAGGAGAAAGGGAAGATAATTGAGGATGTCAAGTCAAAAGCAGACAATGTCCACACTACAGAAAAGCCTGGATGGGAATTCAGTGACAGGGAAAGGATGCCAACAAAACTCAGACAACATCGGGAGGCAGAGATTGAATCGGACACAAAGAAAGAGCATCATGCCAATGAAAGACACGACGTGAACATGATTTGGGTGGAGCCCGATAATGGCCCAGTAATGATTGCAGGACAATGGTGGGAGGATAGTGATCTGAGCCTTGCGTACACTGATGAGGGGTGGAAAATCAGTACCCCTGACAATACATAGTACACAGATGAGATTAACCACATGACCAGAAGTGGTCGTTATTTCAAACCCCCATCCTTAGATCAAGCAGAACCCTTCGAGAAAGAGGTTAAGAAGTTAAAGAAGAAGGACATAGAAGAAGACCTAGTATTAAGGCAACTTAAGAAGATCCAGGTAGACATTTCAATTTGGAGGCTGCTAATGGCTTTCCAGGAACACCGACAAGCATTGCTAGAGGCACTGAACAAGACCAAACAGTTTATAGACACCACGATTGACCAACTGGTGTCTTTGGTCACATTTGGGGATGTTATTCTAGTGTTGTCTTTTACAGACAAAGAGATGCCACCTGAGGGGGCCAACCACAACATGTTTCTGTATGTAATCCTGGAAAATCAAAAAAAGTAGATCCTGGTAGTGTTGGTGGACACCGACTCTGCAATCAATGTATGCCCAACAAGGACCGCTTATTCCATAAGCTTAAAGCCAGCTGACTTCACGCCTACGACTCAAGTTGTTCTATCTTACGACAATACAAACTGTGATGTCATGGGGACCTTTAAGAGCCAGATATTGATTGGCCCATCTGAACATGAGGTTAAATTTCACGTGATGGATGTGCCAGCATCTTTCAGTCTACTCTTGGGCAGACCTTGGTTGAATCAAATGATGGCAGTTTCTTCAACGGTGCACCAAGTAGTGAAGTATCCTTTCAAATGGGGGGATTGCGACTATTTATGGCAATTATTCGATCCATCCTCCCCCGAGAATCACCATAACCTTGTTAGAGATATTGCACAGAGAAGAGGATGTGTTCCTCTCTGGGTTCACTTTGGCAGAGTCCCATTTGGTGCAATCTATCATGGTACAAGATTAGGGGACTTATGTGAGTGCCCAATCCATCTATATGATGAATAAGCAAGGACACCTTCCCGAATCAGGACAGGGTAGAAGTTGAAGGCAATGAAATACTATTGCCAGAGAAGAAAGTCATAACCGCTATTCTTTTGGGCTAGGGTACAAGCCAAATGCAGAGGATTGGAAGAGAAAGTGGGATGAATTGAATGAGAGAATTAAAAAAAAGACAGCGATGAAGCAATTTGAGTTGGTCCACAAGCTGATCATGGGAACCCTAAACGGACACTTTGTTCGCTAAGGAGAAGACTTCCATTTCTGTGGATTTCCCGAGCCGTAGGTTGACCAGGAAACAAAGAAAAGATACCCTAGGTTTGAGATCTTCTTCAATCACCAGTTATCAGACTACGAGGAGGTGAGGATAAATCCAAGCATTGATATAGGGCAAGGTAGGAATGCCAGCTCAGATAGCGATGAAAAGGAGTTGTTGGGAAGGCATTAGCTGACCTACTAACAGATTCCAACACCAGGGCTAAGCCTGTTAACTTGGGGGATAGTGTTACTATCTCCATGATCAGGGATGAACCAGCTACAAATTACTCCAGTCTCATTATGGACAAAGCCGAGGCTCCACACCTAGTTTGGCAATTCGAGAAGGGCGCCATTGACAGTTTTGAATCAGATGATGAACTTGAATCTGATTCCACCGAGTCTGTTGAGTCGGAATCAGATTCGAGTCCGTTTGAGAAGTCTAAGTCTGGCACTTCCGGGGATGGTAACCCGGGTGCCAAGGTTCTATCTAGGTCCTCCTTTGCATTTTTTTTTTTGAGTCGATTATAACTAAAGAGCCAGAACTTTTGAATAAGAATGCTGCAGATTCTGTTTACTTCTCTGTTCCATTAATTTATTGTATTCACCAAGATTTTCAAAATTTTAATGAAAACGAAAAGGAAGAAATTCCTCGAGCTCTGAAAAACTTGATTGACCGAGAGGAGGAGAGGCATGCTAAGCCCTACATAGATGAAATCATTACAATTAATGTGGGTAATGAGAAGGATCCCCACTTAGTCCAAATCAGGTCCACGTTGTCTTCGGAGGAACGCGAGCGTTTAATCGCTTCATTAAAAGATTTTAAAGATGTTTTCGTGTGGTCCTACGAAGACATGCCTGGAATCGATCTTGAGATTATATAGCACAGGATCCCTCTTGACCCCGAGGCCCAGCCTGTTAGGCAAAAACTCCGCAGGATTCGTCCAGATTGGGCATTGAAGATTAAAGAGGAAGTCACTAAGCAGATTGACGCTGGTTTTTCGTTAGTGTCTAAATATCCAACTTCGTTGGCCAATATTGTTCTAGTTCCATAGAAGGATGGCAGAATCAAAGTCCGTGTTGACTTCTAGGATCTAAATAATGCTAGTCCAAAAGACAACTTTTCACTGCCACACATTGATGAATTGGTAGATTTCACTGTTAGCCATGCATTGCTATCGTTCATAGATGCATTTTTCGGGTATAATTAGATTTTGATGGCCCCTGAGAATAGAGAGAAGACTGCATTCACCACGCTGTGGGGTACTTACTGCTATAGAGTTATGCCATTCGGGTTGAAGAATGTCAGGGCTACATATCAAAAAGCTACAACCACAATTCTGCACAACATGATCCATAAGGAAGTCAAGGTGTACGTGGATGACATGATTATAAAATCCAAAGAACGAGAAAGCCACTACACCGTGCTAGAAAAGTTCTTTGAATGGACCAGGGAGTACAGACTAAGGTTGAACCTCGCAAAAATGCACTTTTGGGGTGACTATAGGGAAGATGTTGGGATTTTTGATCACACAGAGAGGAATTAAAGTAGATCCATCCAAGATCAAGGCCATCTTAGAAATGCCACCATCGAGGACTCAAAAGGAGATGTGCAACTTTATGGGGAAAGTGCAATTCATATGATGGTTTATCTCAAAATGAACCTTGACTTGTGAACCACTCTTTTGAAGAATGGGAAGAAATTCTGTTGGGATGATCAATGTTAGTTCGCTTTCGAATAGGTCAAGCAATACCTTCAGAATCCACCTGCATTGTTGCCGCCAGAGCTAGAAAGGCGCTGATCATGTATTTGTTGGTAACAGATTCAACCATGGGGTGCATGCTAGCTCAAGAATTAGAAGCTAAGGTGGAGAAGGCTATCTACTACCTGAGCAGGAAGATGCTGGATTACGAGACCCGCTACACTCTTCTAGGGAAACTTGCTTAGCTTTGTGTAGACACCCCATTTTTGACCAACCTTAAGACTTAGACGTCATCGATTGAGCGCTCGGTGATTGAGCATGTTGTGCTCGTTTTGAGGTTACGGAGTCTCGGCTAAGAGCCTTGCCTCTGGACTTCAGGACTCTTTTGTGCTTTGCCTGGGTTTACGAACCAAGTTCTATTTTCTCTTCCTGAAGGGAGGGAGAGGTCTCGTAGACCATCTCTCAGTGGCCGTAGGCTACTCTTCGTGGTCGTACACCATTGTTCCCGTTTGGAGGCCAGTTTTTGATTTTTGGAGCCGTCGGCCGTGCGCCTCGGTTCGGGACCGCTTAACTTTCTCCGTTTGCTTCGATTTTTGGCACACACCTTGATTCCTCTCTCTAGAGGGACACTGTGGCCTGGGAGACCACCTTCATGGTCGCACGCCACTTTCGATGCTTAACGGTCAGTTTTCGGGGCACCCGGCTGCGCATTTTGGCCCCTGAACCGCGTTTTGCATCCGTCTTGGTTCATTTTTGGCATGTACCTTGTTTTCATTGTTTGGAAGATGCTACAAGGGTGGGAGACCACCTTTTCTCCTTGGAGACCACCTTTTCCCGGTCGGCCGATTTTCTTGTCAGGTAAGTGGTCTCCCTCAGTTTTGGGCCACAATTGCTGGTCTCCCACCACACCACTTGCTTGCATTGAGTCTGGAGACCACCCTAGGAGCCAACCGACCACCTGAACCTTTTGACCCTGGTTGGCCGACCAGGGGGAGTGGTCGGCCGACCACCTGAACTGGTCGGCCAGCTTTCTCATTTTCTGTCTCACTGAGTTGGTGCCAGCTGTGCCAGTTGGAAGCCACAGATTGCATCCTCCATACATGGAGGATGTTTGACCTTGGTTTTAAGCTTCTAGGAGAAGCTTTAGACCCTTGGCTCTATAAAAGAAGAGCTCCTCTTCCTTTGCAAGGGTTGAGAAGTTGGTTTTTGGGATCTCTCCCTTTCTCTCTATATTTTAGCTTCAAAGCTCCATAGTTCTTGCCCTTTTTGCATACCACCTCCTAGCACAACACCTCCACTATCAACCTAAGCATCTTGGAGCCCATTTTCAGAGTTGAAGGCTTGCTATTTTGGTCTAGAAGCTGCTGGTCCCAGTGGCTACAAGGGTAACACTCTATTTCCCTCTTTTTGGCATTGTTTTGTTCCATCTCTTAGCCTAGTTTGCAAGCATATTTGGGCTTTTTCATAAACTAAAAAAAGTCTTATTTTGAGGTCCTTAACACGTTTGTTTGAGACCATTTTTCTGTTGGGGGTCATCTACCCCCTTGCATGCTTCATTTCATCTTGCTTTAAGCCATGCATTAGGGCCTTTGTGTTGAGCTTTGTTGGCCCTTTTGACCACTGAAATCTAGCAAATGTGTTTTTGAGCACCAAAATCAGAGAGGGGTGACCCTCTCACCCCTTGTCTTGTTTACTAGCACTTTTGGCCTAACAAAGGAGCCCTTATTTCATGTTTCCAAGCCATGCTTTAGGCCTTTTTTTGGTGGGTTTTAGGACCTGCATAGGCTCTATCCAGAGCCCATTTTGCCATTTTAGGTGTCCATCTTGCATGTGTAGAACAACCCTCTTTATAGCCTATCAAAGGAGCCTATCATTCTTGCATGCATGGACCATATTTCAGTGGGTTTTTGGGCTTTATTTGGCATGTCATACCCCTGACTTTTGCTGGTTTGGTGGCCACTTGATTGCCTCATATACTTGTAGTGCAAATCCTCTTTACTAGCTTGTGTTGCATGCTATTTTGGTCCTTGATTCTAGCACCTTTTGGCTATGCTTTAAACTGATTTTGCCCATGTTTTGGACTGCCTTAGCTCTGTTTTTATGCCTCATGGTCAAATAATGCTTGCTATACAAGGTTGTAGTTCAATACCCTTGCCTAGCTTTGAGTTTTGAAGCCTATCGCATGCTTATGTTGAGGTGTTTCCATGTTTTGGGACCATTGTGCATCATATTTCAGAGCTTACATGTATGCCATATTCCCATGTTTTCCACTCTTTAAATGCGTTTGAGAGTCGTGCTAGTTTGCCTCGTTTTTGGACCATTGCATGAGTTTCATTTCTATGCATGTTGAGCCATCATTTTAGGCCATTTTCCCACTGTCTTGGACCTGCCTAGGGTCTGTTTGGGGCTGGTTTTTCCATCTGTGCATTGCTTTGTGTACCTCTAGTGTAACGCACTTCACTAGTTTCGATATTCGTGCCATCTAGTATGCATTGTGTGGCATATTTGCATGATTCGGGACCATCTTGCATATCATTTCAGAGCTAGAAAATGTATGATTGTATGCTATATTTCATCATTTGCCATGTGTAGACACCCCAGTTTTGACCGTCCTCAAGACTTGGGCGTCATCGTTTGAACACTCGATGATCATCCATGTTTGTGTTCGTTTTGAGTTCCCGGAGGTCTCGGTTGCGTGCCTTGCCTTAGGATCTCTCAACTTGACTGTTTTGTGCTTGGCTGGACCAAGGACTTGTGGTTTTTGCACCTGAGGGTAGGATGTGGTTTGTTGGCCACCCCCCCTTAACCCACCGGCCATGGCCTGAGGCCACTGGCCTTGCTTTCTTGCCACCGGCCAAGTGTATTGGCCGATCGGCACTTTATTTAGTCGGCCGGCCATGGTGTTGGTTGATCAGCCATTTTTTTTTGCTGGCCGAACCCTGTTCATCTGCTTTATGCAGATATTTTGTGCCAGCTGGTACAGACCCTATTCTCCATACACGTGTATGGAGGATTTTGAACCTTTGTTTTAGCTTCTTGAGGAAGCTTGAACCTTTTGAACCTTTATTTTAGCTTCTTGAGGAAGCTTGAACCTTTTGAACCTTTGCTCTAGCTTCTCCAAGAGCTTGAACCTTTTGCTCTAACTTCTCCTAGAAGCTTGAACCTTTGCTCTAGCTTCTCCAAGAAGCTTGAACCCTCTTGTTTCTCTATAAGAGAGGGCCTCCCTCTCTTTTAGAGAGGTTGAAAAATTTGTCTAAGGCACAAGAGATATATCTCTCTTTATATCTCTATATTTTGGGTTCAAAAGAGTGAGATTCTTGGCCCCTTTGCACACCACCTCACAACCACACACCTCCACCATTCATCTAAGGTTCTTGGAGGGTATTTTCAGAGGTTAAAGAGCTAGTTTTTGGTCCAAGAACCTGCTGGTTTTGCTGAGCTACAAGGTTAACTCATTTTCCCTCTTTATTCCCCATTTTGCACAAGATTTTAATCTATCTTTCATGCTGTTTTGAGCTTAGTGTATAACTGATAAAAGTTCTATTTTTTCATGCTTTTAATCTTTGTTTTAGATCACTTTTGTATTTGGGTTTTTTTACCCTCTCTTAGGCCTTGTTTGGCCTCATTTTTGTGCCTTTTTTGTGAGCTTCGGGACCACCTTGTATTGGCCTTCTCACCATTGAAATCCAGAGGGATTTCAAGGCATCATCTTAGTCCATTTTGTCACTGTTTTGGGCCTGCATAGGGACTGTTTGGGGTTGGTTTGGTCATTCGAGCATCGCTTTGCATACCTCTAGTGTAATGTGCTTCACTAGTTTCGGTATTTGAGTCTTCCTACATGCATTGTGTGAGTTGTTTGCATGATTCGGAACCATTTTGTATGTCATTTCAGAGCTGGAATATATGCCATTATATGCCATACTTCATCTTTTCAATGCACTAGGAGAGTTGCATCTTGTGCTATGAGTTAGAGCCCTTGCACCTTGCATGTTTGCATGTGTTTTGTTGCCTTATTTCCATCATGTTTGGCCACTGATTTTGGCATGCTTGAGAGCTACCCATGTTAGTGTAAGTCCATGTCACCATGTTGTTGCATGCTTGTTTCATTTTACATGTTGTTGCATGCTATACATGTTCACATGTTTAGGTTGTATGCCTATTGCCTATTGCCTATTGCATGCTTGTGCTGCTTTGTTAAGTTCATCATGCATGTATTACATTGGTTTAAGTATACTTGCCTTTGCATGTTATTAAAGGTTAGCCCATTGACATGTTGTTGCATGTTCATTCATCTTGCATACGTGTTAAGTTACATGCTTGTTTGCATGCTTGTCTTTGCATATTGTTATATGCTAGTTGCCTTGTATAGCATTGTTTCTTGAATGCTCATGTTGCATTAGTTTGCTTGCATTCCTAGGTTGCATAGCATTGTGTGCGCATCCCTTGCCTCTTGAATCAATCATGATAGAGGTTGGGGCCCTCATGTGTTTTTGTGCATTTCATTTGATATCAAATTGCACACTTGGCGCCTTTGGCCATCATGCATTGAAATGCGTGATTGGTGGCCCGAGGGTCGAGAACCAAACCCCCTTGAGTTCATAGCATGGATAAGGAGGGTGGTCGTGCATACATTGTCCGGTACTGGAATATAACATACATGAACTTGTAACATACCTAAATTGTGTGCATACTTAACTTGTAAATATGTTTAAACTTGTAATACGTAAACTTGTAACATCCTTTGAACCACGGTATTATTACCCTTGGGTAAGGGCCGTGTTGGTACGGATGTCATGATATTACATATATGGAGATGTTCATAAGTCAAAACGGTAAAAACATATTTGAAGGAGGCATTTCTTGTTATATCATGTTCATTACAGTACACTTAACAAGACAGACAATTTACATCATAACGGAGTCACATGACAAGGTCATGTATAATTTGTCTTCAGGTTGAGCATCCGTTGTTAAAATGCTTAGCAGGTATTAACGTATAAAACAATCCGTGGTCTTAACTATTATTATTAAGAAATGGCGTAGTCAGCATTGATCTATGAATAGATTAGAAGCATACACCTTTGTTTGATCGTTCTATATTTTACCATTAGTGACTTGTACTTAACAGGTACGTAAGTACGATTACTCATTCACATGGGTTAACATAGTTAGCTTAAGTTTAACAGGAATTCCTGATAAATTTAATTAATGAGAGATAAGCACTTTACAGGATTGACATGATTTCAGAGAAGTGGAATACCATGTTCATAGTGGCTTATACTTCCCTTTGTTATCATGAATCACTATAGCTATCTGAATAAGATGTTAGTCTTCTTGCAACAGTTAATATCGCTCAATAATACTCTAGATTTTCGCAATCAAACAGTTGTAACTAATTACTTGCAAGGAACGCATATCTAAACGATAAAGAATCATTAACGATAATTGACGTACGACTACCGTACTATCTTCACAGTGATCAGCTCCCGATAGTAATGAACGCATGCTCGTCTCGACCTATAAGTACAGTGCACAACACATAATATGAGATTATACTTGTAGACGCGCCCGTGGGCCCCCACTACAATTCGGATCATTTGTGTCCATGGTGTTTAATCTGAAACCAAAGATTGTCCAAATCCGGCAAATCTGTTTTTAGAAAAAGAATTTTTTAGAAAAGAAGTGTCAAACAACTGAATCTGTTTCCAGATACAGCGATACGCCACCTAATTTATTTTTTTATGGGAGGAATTTAGGAACCCTAACTCGTGCCAAAGGCCACGTGTCCGTCATCACCAGAGTTGCCCGGCTTCAGGACTTGGTACGATTTGGGGAAGGTCGTTCTATGAGCACCCCTCTCTGCGATTCCGTAAGATCGGCCTCCTATAACTTGTGATATCCGTTTTTGAAAGCGTTATGTGTTCTTTTCCGATTAGCTAGAATTACTATGTTTATTGCGCACAAAAACAGAAGACCAAATCGCCTAAATTGGAAACAAACATAGCATGTTTTGTTTTGAAAATCGGTTTGGACTCGTTAAGTAGGGTAAAAGCAGGTTTTTGCCACCCTTAAGTGGACTTTTAGAAAAAGAGAGGGTTTTGCACTATCTTGAGTGGGCGTAAAACTCACAGTTTAACGCATTACTCCAATTTAAGCATGTCGACTCCTTCATCCAGAGCCTTGCAAGCTAGTTAATTACATAAGCAGGCTAGCCTCAATGGTAATCATGCAATTATGGAACACTCGCACGCATGCGGTTCTAAAGCATAAATACTTACTATGTACTTCGTGCGCAAAACATTAAACTAGTTAGCAAACATGCGTGATCTTAGTTCATGCTAAATGGTCTAATGCAACGCATACATGAATGCATTAGGTAGGCTGGCTAAATCTCTAAAATGCCATGTAAAGTGCGGCAAGAGCTGTATTCAGTCAGATTTGAAAGTACTAACTGCAAGTTAAACCATGATGCGCGAGCCGGTGCATGCAATACTGCATGAATGGATGGCACGCATGCAATAGCATAAGGTATGCTAAACTTAAACAGACCTATTGCTAACACATCAAAGCAGGTACAGTAAAAGATAAAGAGTTGGGGGTTGGAAGACATGCACACACACTCGCCCCATCTTATTACAAATTCGCCTGCTCGCTCAGAGGGACGAAAGAATAATACAAATGATAACTAACATCGCAAGCTAATTAAATTATTACAAATCACGCTAATTATTAACAAATTAATTAAGCTAGAAAAGGCATTATAAAAAAGGGCTCGGTGAAGGAGGTCCAATCATCGCATGATCAGGTCTGCTCGGAATCCAGTTGCCATGCACAAAGCCGCCTCGTTTTCCATGCTGTCTGTTCTCGGAGACTCAAAGTCTCAGGAGTGCTCATGATGTTTGGGAATGCCACCGGCTGGAGGGACCATATCGCTGTGATTTTGGTGTCGCGGCCAAAAATGAATCCATCGGCCCAGATGGATGCCGATTCGGCACTCTGTGGAGTCGATCGGCAAAAAGTTCCTGCAGAATCCGTTTGACAGCAGCAGGAGAACAGAGCTTTGCATGGCAATGTATTCAAGCAATGTATGCACCAACCATATTCCCTTGTATCTGTTTATGGATCCATAGGACAGGTCCTTGGTTCGGACCATCAATGCGCAGTTCAATGCTTGATGGCCCAAGAGACCAAGTTAATGCATGTTGATTTCCAATGCAATGCAAACCAACAAACAAAGCCGCAACTCCTATCACTAAATCAAAGAACAAGGCATGCATGGCTAGTGGAGTGCAACCTAGGCATGGTGAATAGCATGCAACAGGGATCACATGCTATTTATGCAAGTATGCAAGAAACATGCAAGGTAAGCAATCAACAAGCAAAGGATGGACTGAGCTCGTTTGGGCAGCCCTTAAGGAAGCCCAAAACAGTGGCCATTCAACCAAGGAAATGAGGCCAAATGCACATGCAGCTACATGTGACAACTATGGACCAACATTCAGCACATAAAGGCAACTTGGTTAAGCGCAGCTTTAAAAGAGGCATGCATGGACAATTACGATGCAAATGAAGTCTGTAAATCATGCTATAGGAGGTGCCAACACAACTAAACAAAGCAAAAATATCATGCAACCAGTCCACGTTAAGGCTCACCAAAGAGGCATTGGACTAACAGCTTATTAAGACCAAACATGGCATGAATTTAAGCAACTAAAATAGGTTTTTAGCAATGTCAAATGAACCCCCAAAACCATCTTAGATGAACATCTAAATGACTTACACATGGAAGCATTGCCAACGATGCACTTTCAGGAGCATGAAACACAAACTCTTGAACAAATCAAGAGCCATTGAAAATGCAAGTATAACAAAGCATCGCTAAGTGGACTGAAATGCATGGAAAATAGTCCAACTCACTAATCAAAGCAAGTAATGCATGCTATACACTCACATACTTGAAGCTACAGTTAAATGCAAAGGGGCTATGCAAGATGCTAAAGTGACCCAAACAACTAAGGACAGACCTTAAACATGTGCAAAAAACATGAAAGTTACAAGTAGCCTCAAGATGCAAGAACAATGGTTTACACCTAAGGCATTTAAAGGCAACAAAATTGCATACAAGCAATGTATCTAGCAAGCATGGTTACAAAACCAACTTAAAAACAATGCTATTAATTGCATGCATAAAGCATAAATAAAAGCCAAGGATGTCAATCTATGAGCCTAGAGCTATGGTGCGGTCCCTCAAGAGGCTAAAAATGATCCTTTTCAAGGACAACAAGGAAAGGGGGGCCCTGTCCTTCTTGTGGACCTCAAGGCATCTCCTCACTCTCTGAGATCCGCTCAAGATTTCAGTGGAGGAGCCAAACACAATGATCTTGGAGCTCACCCAAAATGGCACAAATGGAGCCTAACAAGGCCTAGAGGGGTCAAAAAACCCCAAATCTGTGAAGCCTTAAATACTATTTGAGGCCTCAAAACAGAACTTTTTATGTATATACACTAAGCTTCAAAGACAGATGCAGATAGGCTAAAAAGCTATGTCAAAAATGGGGTAAAAAGGAGCAAAAGTCTACCCGTAGACCCTCTTCAAAATGTGAACCAGCAGTCTCCTTAGGTCAAACCAGCTTCAAAACTGCAAAACAATCCCTTAGAACCTCACTTCCAAGAGAAAGGGTGTAGTAGTTAGGTGTTTGTGTTACAAAACTAAGGCTTAAAACAAACAGATAACAAGAGAAGGAAGATATAAAATATAGGATCGATATAAAACCCTAAAACCTAGAACCAGGCTTCTCTAACACAATTTTTACTAACTTAATGCCAGAGAGGAGCCTCTTTTATAGCAACTCCCTCTTGTAAGGCCTTCCAAAACAAGCCATCCCAAGAGGAATCCCTCCATACACGTGTATGGAGGGAACAGAGTGGGTGCACCAGCTATCCACAGCCGGCACAAATATCTACTAAATAGAGATGAACAGTGATCGGCATCCAGAATTGCCATTTTGACAATTAAATGGCCGATCGCGAATAAAGAATTGCCGACCGCAATATATATTGCTGATGGCATAAAATCACTGGCCCGGTGGCCTCGATCCATGGCCTGGTGATGTTGTGGGGATTGCCTCACAAGGCATTCATTGCCCCTCCAGAGCAAAACACAAGTGTTTTGTGAAAAACCAGACTACAACAACAGTCGAGTCCGAGAGTCCTAGGCTAGAGGCGGCATAACCGAACTCCTGGGAACTTCAGACGAAACACAATCACGGATGATCACCGAGTGTTCCAATGGTGACGTCCAAGTCTTGAGGGGCCGGTCAAAATGAAGGTGTCTATATAATATCGATCCTTTACTTATTCTCTTTGAGTTGTTCAGAGAATTACCATGGTGGTACGCAAGCTCATTATCGTAAATAAAGTTTGTAATCCACGTCTCAAAAACAGGGACATAAATCGATGGGAATGGTTAGGAAGAAACTGGTACAAAACTGGTTGATACAGATAAGTGAATCAGTCGTCACTAATTTGAGCTAACTATTCCTGATAATTTAGAATTTTGGAAGCGAGACCAGCCATTGGAAACTACAACTTCCGGCTTGATTTAGGGCTCAAGAATCATTCAAAACGGAGATCGGATTACAAAAGATATTCTTATTCAAAGTGACCCAGTAATGCTGAACAGGGTGGGCCGCTCGTGCGCCACTTTTGGCCGCTTTGTGCGCGTAATCCGGCTCGAGCGAGAGAAACCTGCCGTCGCAGCTCCCACAGAGAGCAGACATGAAACCTTCTTGTTCTTCATTGCTTCGCTCGTGCGGTGCCCGTGGCCGTCTGCAGTCTGGGTAAAATCAAACAATCCGAAAATGGTTTTTGCTCCAACACTTGATCTTCCATTTTTAAGCTTGATTTCAAGTCTAATTACTCAAAAACTATGTAGAATTGACCCACAAGGTGATAAATATCAACATTCAAGTTGTAAACCCATCTCAAACAAATCAATCATTTGCCTCAAATTAAACATCAAGTCCACTTTCTATATAATCAAACATCCAAAATATATACTCTAAAATCATAAAATACATCTTACATATGTGATTTCACACCAAGCTTGTTATTCCACGATATTTAAGTTGAACCCAAATCAAACAAATTTAAGGAAAGCACAAAGTTAAATTCCTTGAATTCCAATCCATTTCATTCAAACCCCCAAAACACTAGTTCATTTACAATTTTAAACTTCCAAGTTAATCCTTGATTTCATGTAGTAATTGAATTATTTACAAAGATAATAGTTAAAACCACATACCTTAACCCAAATCCTTGAATTCCCCCTTTAAAGCTCTTCAATCTCCAAGCTTTCCTTCCTTTTCTCTTTGAGTTCTCTCAAGAACTCGTCTCTCTCACGTTGCTTTCCCTTTCTCTAGATATTTTTGGTTTCAAAGAGGTTGAGTTCCCCAATCATAAAGCTTCTATGTATATAAATATACACACACACACAAGATTAACACAAGGGAGAGCCAAACGTGCTTATGAATCGTACGAAATTAAATTTCAATTAAACTTTTCAGATGACTCTAAAATTACGCCGATCATGAACATGTCCTCTATTTCGGTTTCTGAAGCCTCTAAGGCCTTCAATTTGCAGTATAAAATTAACCAACCAAACGTGCATTAATGAATCAGAAAAATTAGAATTCCAATTAATTTCCCAAATAGTTTTAAAAATTTCCATTAACATACCCAAGTATTCAATTGTAATTTCTGAACCCATAAAGGTCAGTAATTCAATTTAAATCCGTAATCAAGGATGATGCTTCCATTCGATTAGATATAATTAAAGGGAAACACATCATCTCATAGTTAAATAAAGATGACTTCTTATACGCATTGTGGGGTCATTACAGTTTATGTATCATTTTATTTATATACGTATTACAGGTGCATGAAATACAGACAGGTTATGAGAAATTATAATATTTGCAATAAAACATAATATCATATTTTTGGCGACTAAAGTTTTGTAGCAAAAAAAAAAATCAAACATTGGTGACTAAACGTTTGGTAGCCAAAAGAAAATCAAACATTTGGCGACTAAAAATTTTGTAGCCAAAAGAAAATCAAAATTTGGCGACTAAGATATTTCGTAGCTAAAAACAAAAGCGAACAATAAAAACACTTTTGGCCGACTAAAAATTTAGTAGCTAAAAATGTGAGAGTTTAGGCACTAAATTTTAGTAGCCAAAACAAAAACTATTGCTGACTAAAATTTTAGTAGCCAAAAATGTGGGAGTTTAGGGACTAAATTTTTAGTAGCCAAAACAAAGATTATTTGCCGACTAAGATATTTAGTAGCCAAAAAATTTGACTAGGCGACTAATATATTTAGTTACCTAAAAACTTTTTCCGCGACTAAATCTTTGGTCGTTAACAATAATTGAGGCTTTTGGCGACAAAAAATTGGTCGTCGAAAAGTATTATTTAATTTTTTTTCCAACCTTTTTGGCGACTAAATATTTAGTCGGCAGATGAATACATTTGGCGACCAAAATAAGTTTAGTCGCCAATTAGCTTTCTCGACTACTCTTTCGGCTACTAATTCTGCGACCAAAAATTTAGTCGCTAAAGCCTTCGGCGACTAAAAATTTAGTTGCCAAAGTGAAAATTCTTGTAGTGTATGTTGATGACTTATTGAAAAGCCACATTGCATTTCGAGCAAATCTATCACCTCTTTCTTGAAGTGCTGAACCATTGTCTGATATGATCTCATTTGGCATCCCTACTGCAAATGATATTGTTCCTGATAAACTTGGCCACATGTGGCACTTTCAACACTAGTAAGACTGCACTTCCATCCACTTAGTAAAATAGTCGATCGCCACCAGGGTACCTCATGTCCATTTGAGCTCTTTGGCGAGACTGTTTCGATGACATCAATTCCCCAGATAGAGAAAGGCCACAGCGAAGTCATGTTGTAAAGCTTTGATGATGGGATATTCATCGATTAGCATGAATTTGAAATTTGTGACAGCGCTAAACAAGTTAATATAATCTTCCTCCATGTTGACCAATAATAAGCCTTGCCTAAGGATCTTCCTAGCCAGTATCACACCATTCATGTGAGCTCTAGACTCTCCTCCGTGGATGGCCTCCATGTGACGCTTTGACTCCTCTCCTTCAACACAGAGCTTGTGTATTCCCATATAGCCTCTCTTGTATATCTTTTTTTCCATGATAATGAACTGAATGGCAAACGCCGTATTCCCCATTATTCTTGGCATTTGGCCCTAATGGATATGCATCCTTCTCCAGAAAGTTTCAAATGTCATAATACTAGGGGTTCTTGTCTTAAACTTCATCTATTGTGGCTATCATTTCATAAGCAGACGTATACTTCTGTTCAATGATAATCGGACGCATCTTCACCCCGAGCGTGTATGTCTACCATGGAAGATAGAGATGCCAGCGCATCAACAAACCAGTTGTTCTCTCTTAGCAGATTTGTAAATGTTAGTTTTTCAAACATTGGAATTAGAATATCCAGAGTCTCATGATAAACCTTAATTTTCTCTTCCTTGACCTTCCAGTTTCCTTGGCTTGAGAAACAACCAAATTTGAGTCTCCGATGACGTCCAACCTTATTGCCCTAGTCTAGGGTAGCTTCTGATCTAGCAATACACGCCTCGTATTCTACTCATTGTTAGACACTCTGAACCGAGTTTGAAAGCTAGGGGTGTATGGGATCATCGGGTCTATAAGCAACATGCCTATCCCATAACCTTATTGATTAGCACTCCATCAGAGTACATTGTCCATGTCTCTCCTCTACCTGCGAATCTCGTGATTTGGGAATAGATACTCTATCGCTTCATCTCCTTCTACTGGTGGTCTGCCAGAAATTCTGCTACTACTCTCCCTTTAACTGACTTGCAAGTGACGTACTTAAGGTCAAACTTGGAAAGAAAAAGCAACCAATGAACTAGCCTACCCGTAAGTGCCAGTTTCTGAAAGAGATATTTGATGGGATCTAATCTTGAAACCAGAATTACGGAGTGAGCTTACAGGTAGTGTTGCAACTTCCTAGTTGCCCAAACCAAAGTGTAGACGTCCCCGAACGTCCGGGAAAGGAATCCCGTTTTGTTCATTTGAGCTTACTATAGTTCAGGACTCAATGTCACGGTCCTGTATCTAATCTCACAGAGTGCAATGCAAGACCGATGAATTATCAAAAAGTCCAAATTCGGCAAATCGTTTTGAAAAACAGATTTTTAGAAAGAAATGCCAAACATGGACTGCTTTGCCAGATACAGAGTCGCCACCTAAATATTTTATTTTGGGAGAATTTAGAAAACCTTGACTCGTGCCTAAGGCCATGGTCCCTCATCACCAAAGTTTCCTCGGCTCGGGAACTTGGGTACGATTGGGGAAGGTCACTTCGTGAGCACCTCCGCTCGCCCGATCAAAGATCGGCCTCTACTAACCATGATATCGAGTTTTGAAAACATTATGTGCTCTTATTCCGGTTATTAGCCTAGAATTACTATGTGATGTGCACGCATACAAGTATAGACTGGATTGCCTAAGTTGGAACAAAGCATCGCATATCCGTTTGTTTTGAAAATGGATTGAAGTTTGCTACTCGCGAGTAGGCTAAAACACGGGTTTCGACGAATTATTCCAATTCGAGCAACCCAACCTTCACCCACAGGCATTCAGGCAGTTATATCACATAAGAACATAGCCTCATGGTAAGGCATGCTATCATGGCAGTCACTCACACACATGCAAGGATGCTAAAGCATAAACATTACCGAGTACTTCGAGCCAAAGAAAGAAGCTAATTAGAAAACATGCATGAATCCTAACTATGTTGAAATGCCTAATGCAACACATACAAGAATGCAACTAAGGTAGGCTTAGCTATTCTAAGATGTCATTGAGATGCTACAAGTAACATGTATTCAACTTGAAATTGAAAATCGATGCAGTTAGTATGATGCGCCGAGCCCGGTGCATGCAAAACAAATGAATGGATGCAAACATACGAGCATAAGGATGCTAATTGAAACGTGCCCTAAAACTAACCATCATAAGCTGGTAAATAAAAGGAAGAAGACGTGGGGTTGGAAGACATACATCACACACACGCACACTTATTACAACATTGCCCTCCTCGGAGGGTCCGAATAAATAATACACAACGAAATGAATAACTAACTACAGCTAATTATTATATACGCTGACTAATTAACAAATTTAACTAAGCAAGCAATAAAACTATCATGCAAGCTACATGAAATGGATTGCCTCAGCTCTGCCTTGGATGGCAATGAATGCATGCTGCTTGAATCGCTTTGTTGGGAAATCCATCGCGATGCTTCATTCCATTTTGTGTGCAATTATTTCAGAAACTTGACGAAGCTCCAAGAGGCTGAAACTCCACTCTGGGAAGTTGTGAGAGGGCTGCCGACCAGCCATGGCATAGGAGACCACCGCCAACACCCCTTTGTGTTGGAGACCAAAAAAGGTGGTCGGCCTGCCCAGAAAACCTGGTCGGCCGACCACTTTTTGCCCTGGATTCTGGTTTTCTGCAACACAAAGCAATAGGGAAGCATGGCAAGGTATTTTAACAAATGTGTGCTCCGACCACTCTCCCCGTCATAGCATAGGCTCTAGGGAGTGTAACCCTCGATCCTCGGACACCAATCACGCATCTCGATGCATGATGGCCGAGGAGTCGGATTGCACGACTTAATGTGACATGAATGCACAATAAGCATCTAAAGCAAAAACTCTATCATGGATAGTCAAGAATGTTGGCAACCGGGAATCGAGGCACGTTTCATCACTTGGAGTATGAAACGTTCCTCGTTTCCCGTGTTTGGGCTAACTCCTATCCCAAAGATGATGAAACAAGAATGGCATGCTCAATGCAATTCTAGTATGCAAATGGCATACACAATGCTATGAACTACACATGACATACTCAATGCACATGGACTAAACAATGGCATACACAATGCACATATGAAGACTAACAACACATGAGATGAAAAGGCTGTCAATGCAATGATCAACTCATGCGACAACATGGACTATGTGGCATACACAATGCAAGATGGACTTAAACCAAAGTGAATGGGCCTCGGCCACACCCAAATCAGTGGCCAAACATGATGAAATCAAGCAACAAGACACACATAGCATGCACAATGTAAAGGCTTGAACTAAGGCATCAAATGCCACTCTACCAAAGCATGGTGTAACTTCCCCGAACGTCCCGGGAGGGAATCCCGTTTTGTTCATTTGGGCTTACTACAGTTCGGACTCAAATGTCACGGTTCTTAATCTGATCTCACAATGTGCGATGTGAGATTGATAAATCACCAAAGAGTCAAATCCGGCAAATCGTTTTGAAAAACTGATTTTTAGAAAGAAGTGCCAAACATGAACTACTTTGCCAGATATAGAGTCGCCACCTAAATATTTTATTTTGGGGGAATTTAGGAAACCCTGACTCGTGCCTAAGGCCACATGTCCGTCATCACAAAGTTGCTTCGGCTCAGGAACTTGGGTACGATGGGGAAGTCAGCTATGAGCACCCCCGCTCGCCCGATCAAAGATCGGCCACTACTAAGCATGATATCGAGTTTTGAAAACATATGTGCTCTTATTCCGGTTATTAGCCTAGAATTACTATGTGATGTGACAGCATACAAGTATAGACTGGGTCGCCTGAATTGGAACAAAACATCTCATGTTTCGTTTTGAAAACGTTTGAAGATGCTACTCGCAAGTAGGCTAAAACATGGATTCCAATGAATTGTTCCAATTCAAGCAATCCAACCTTCACCCACAGGCATTCTGGCAGTTATATCACATAAGCAATTAGCCTCATGGCAAGCATTCTATCATGTTAACATTCACATACATGCAAGATGCTAAAGCATAAACACTCACAGTGTACTCGAGTCAAAACAAGAAACTAGTTAGTAATCATGCATATCCTAGTTCATGTTAGCAATGGCTAATGCAACGCATGCAAATGCAACTAAGATAGGCTCGACTACCCTAAGAATGGCATGTGAAATGCAACAACTCGATACACGTATTCAAGTTGGAATTGAAATACTATGCAATAGTATGATGCCGAGCCCGTGCGTGCAATACGAATGAATGTATGCAAGCATTCTATCATAAGTATGCTAATTGAAACGTGCCCTAAGACTAACCATTGAAAGCAGGTAAGTAAAAGGGAGAAAGACGTGGGGTTAGAAGACATGCATCACACACACGCACGCTTATTACAAAATTCACCTTCTCTCGGAGGAGCCAAAAGAATAATACAAACCAAATGAATAATTAACTACTCTAGCTAATTAAATATTACAAAACCTTAATTAATTAACGAATTAATTAAGCTATTAAAGCAGTAAAGATGCTCAGGAAGAGGGTCAAAGCATGCATGCTCGATTTGCCTCGCTCGGAAACTCGTTGCCATGCCACATGTTGCCTCTATTGCACTGTTCTGCACCTCTAAGAACTGTGAAAATCCTTGAGATGCCTCTAAATTACTCCCTGAGCATTGTGGATGTCACCGGCCAAAAGATAGGACCACCGGCCATTAGGAAGTGGTCACCGACCAAAAGTGGGGCCATCAGCTGGACTTTGGAGGCGGCCGGCACTGAAGAGGCCGGACCGCATTGTTCCTGCCGAACTCTATTTTTGCTGCACAGAGGACAGACAGTGCATGACAAGGAATTTACAAA
>NW_021028362.1:388829-476728 GCF_004153795.1 Camellia sinensis | reverse complement strand
TTCTGGCATGCTTTAGGCTTAGCTTTGTGAAGCTTTCATGTTTATTTTGCCATGTTTAAGGTCTGTCCTTAGTTGTTTGGGTCAACTTTAGCATGCATTGCATAGCCCCTTTGCATTTTAACTTGTAGCTTCAAGTATGTGAGTGTATAGCATGCATTACTTGCTTTGATTTAGTGAGTTGGGACTATTTTCCATGTCATTTCAGTCCACTTAGCATGCTTGTATACTTGCATTTCATGGCTCTTTGATGTTTCAAGAGTTTGTGTTTCATGCTCCTTGAAAGTGCATTTGTGCATGCTTCCATGTGTAAGTCATTTAGATGTCATCTAAATGGTTTTTGGGGTTCATTTTGACATGCTAAAAACCTTGATTTTTGTTGCTTAAATCATGCCATGTTTGGTCTTAATAAGTGTAGTCCAATGCCTCTTTGGTGAGCCTTAAGCGTTGGACTTGGTTGCATGATATTTTTGCTTTGTTTAGTTGTTTGGCACCTCCTATAGCATGATTTTCAGAGCTTCATTTGCATGTTAATTGTCCATGCTATGCCTCTTTTAAAGTGCGCTTAAAAGTTGCCTTTATGTGCTTGAATGTTGGTCCATGTTGTCATGTATGCTTGCATGTGCATTTGGCCTCATTCTTGGTGATGGCCACTGTTTGGGCTTCCTTAAGGGCTGCCCAAACGAGCTCAAGTCCATCCTTTGCTTGTTTGCATGCTTACCTTGCATGTTTCTTGCATACTTGCATAAAGCATTGTATGCCCATGTTGCATGCTAGTTCACATGCCTAGGTTGCACTCCATCTAGCATGCATGCCTTGTTCTTTGATTTAGTGATAGGAGTTGGGCCTTTGTTTGTTGGTTTGCATTGCATTTGAAATCAACATGCATAACTTGGTCTCTTGGGCCATCACGCATTGAAATGCGCGATTGATGGTCGAGAACCAAGGACCATGTCCCTTGAGTCATAAACATGATAAGGGTATGGTTGGTGCATACATTGCTTGAATTACATTGCCATGCAAAGCTCTGTCCTCTGCTGCTGTCAAACGGATTCTGCAGGAAATTTTTGCCGATGACTGCACAGAGTGCCACGGCAATCCATCTGTGGCCGATGGATTCTTTTTGGCCGATCGACACCAAATCACAGCGATGATGATCCCTCCAGCCGGTGGCATTCCCCAACATCCAGTGAGCACATCCTGAGACTTTGGCAGTCTTCAGAGAAGCAGCAGCAGGGAAAACAGAGGCGGCTTGTGCATGGCACTGGACTTCCGAGCAAGACCTGATCATGCGTGCATTGGACCTCTTCCCGAGGCCCCTTTTTTTATTGCTTTTCTTACTATTAATTTGTTAATTAATTAGGTGATTTGTAATATTTAATTAGTTGCGAGTTAGTTAATTTGTATTATTCTTTTCGGTCCTCCGAGCGACGGGCGAATTTGTAATAAGAGTGGGGGAGTGTGTGCATGTCTTCCAACCCCCACTTCTTTATCCTTTTTACTTACCTGCTTTGATGGTTAGCAAATAGGTCATGTTTATTTAGCATACCTTATGCTATGCATGCGTGCATCATTCATCAGTATTGCATGCACCGGGTCTGGCGCATCATGTTAACTGCATTAGTATTTCAAATCTGACTTGAATACATGCTACTTGCCGCCACTTTACATGCATTTTAGGATTAGCCGAGCCTATCCTAATGCATTCTGTATGCGTTGCATTAGCACACTTTAGCATGAACTAGGATCACGCATGTTTGCTAACTAGTTTATTGTTTTGGCACGAAGTACATTGTAAGTATTTATGCTTTAGCATACCGCATGCGTGCGAGTGTTGCCATAATTGCTGATTACCATGAGGTAGCTGCTTATGTGATATAACTCTTGAATGCCTTGGATGAAGGTCGAATTGCTTAAATTGGGATAATCGTTAACTGTGAGTTTTAAGCCACTCGATAGTGGCAAAACCAATCTTTTTCTAAAAGTCCACTTAAGGGTGGCAAACCTGCATTTTAGCCCTACTTACGAGTAGCAAACCATTTTCAAAACAAACATGCTATGTTTGTTTCCAATTTAGGCGATTTGTCTATACTTGTTTGTTGTGCGCATAACATAGTAATTCTAGGCTAATAATCGGAATAAGAACACATAACGCTTTCAAAAACGGGATATCCACGTTAGTGGAGGCCGATCTTCGATCGGGCGAGAGGGGGTGCTCATAGCTGACCTTCCCCAATCGTACCCAAGCTCCTGAGCCGAGGCAACTCTGGTGATGACGGACACGTGGCCTTTGGCACGAGTTAGGGTTTCCTAAATTCCCCATAAAAAATATTTAGGTGGCGACTCTGTATCTGGAAAAGCAGTTCATTGTTTGGCACTTCTTTTCTAAAATCCTGTTTTTCTAAAAACATTTGCCGGATTTGGAATCTTTGGTTCAGATTAAGAACCATGACACAAATTGAGTCCGAATTGTAGTGAGGCCCACGGGGCGTCTACAAGTATAATCTCATATTATTTGTTGTGCACTGTACTTATAGGTCGAGACGAGGACATCGTTCCATTACTATCGGAGCTGATCACTGTGAGTAGTAGTACGGTAGTCGTACGTTCAATTATCGTTAATGATTTTTTACGTTAATATGCTGTTCCTTGCAAGTAATAAGTTAACAAGTGTTGATTGGAAAATCTAGAGGATTATTGAGCGATATTACTGTTGACAAAGAAGACTAACATTTCTTTATTTGCAAGATAGCTATAGTGATTCATGATGAAACAAAGGGAACGTATAAGCACTATGGAACCATGGTATTCACTTATCTCTGAAATCATTCAATCTGTAAATGTGCTTATCTCTCATTAATATTATCAGGAATGTCCTGTTAAACTTAAGTAACTATGTTAACCCATGTGAATGATGTAACGCTACCATTACGTACTCTGTTAAGTACAAGTCAACTATAGGTAACATATATGAACGATCAAACAAAGGTGTATGCTTCTATATGCTATTAATAGATCAATGTGAACTACGCCATTTCTATAATGAATAATTAGTTAAGACCACGGATTGTTTTATACGTTAATACCTGCTAAGCATTATGATAAACAACGGATGACTCAACCTGAAGACAAAATTAAATATCAATGACCTTGTCATGTGACTCCGTTATGATGTAAATTGTTATGTCATATTATGTATAGTGCTATTCTTTAAGCATCTGTTAGCGTATGGTGACAAATTCATGTTTATTTAAGTCCCCTAAATATGTTTCGTTTTTGACTTAGGATGAAATCACGAGCTCATTCTCATATAATGGTTACAACTACTCAATACTTGCACGTACCACACGGCCCGGTGACGGCTCAAGTTCCTAACACGTGAGCTTATTATAGAATAGTATACAAGATTTAGACTATGATGACAAGTTACAGTTGTACCTCTATATACATAGTGTCCATAGATCCTATTACTCAGCACAGTTTTAGGTGTAGTGTTGACTAAGCTATTACATCGTATATGTATAAGAGTGCTGCCTTAGATAACGCTGTGATCCCATTATATACTCAAGCATTAGTATAATGAGCTCGTATCATTGATTTGAATTAGTGCGTAGCGAAGTGCGCGCAGATGTCTAATTCTAAATTCAGTGTATGAATCCTCCTTGATTTCTGCTTGATAAGCCTTCGAGATTCTCCATGATGTGAATCCGATGACAAACTTGTATCGACGGTACTCTATGGGCTCTTAGCATGAGATTCGCATATGTATTCGTATTAGCGTTTTCACCTAGTACAATAATAAATAATAGATTTGTGTATGGAACAAGTGCTACTGTATGGCAGATCTAATGTTGACTTTAGACCAAGCTTGTGAAGCACTCTTCACGAGATCCTATGGCATTATTTGATTAAAAATCGATTTTTCAGAAAGGTTTGTCGAATTGGACTCTTTGGTGTTATCAGTTTCAGATTGCACTCCTGTTGAGGACAGATCAGAACGACGGGTAGTCCCAACTGTGAGGCCGCATTCAAAACCACTTTCCGAAGGCGGGAAGGGCGCCAGAAAAAGTGAATCCACAGTTTCTGGCGACTCCGCTCAGATTTGGAAACTTAACTCGAAACTCTATATGTTGTTATCTACACTTAATGTGTTTCTTTGCATTTGCATTTGCATCGGATGTCCTAAGTCCACAGTGTTGCCAATCTACTATTTCCTGAGTGGTACCGAAGGCTTGCTTTGGAAAAATCTTGCCAAAAGGTAACCGTTGCGGGCTCTGCCACGATTGGAACACAACTTGGATCGTGGACTCCACACGTATTGTTTATGATCCTCCTTTCATTTCTCGATGTTAGGTGTGAGAGGTATTTGTAATATTAAATGCTTCCGTTCAGGCCCCATATATTATGTATATCAGGTTATGTGTCCGTATCTGCATAGGTCATGCCCGAACTTTTAGGGGCGAGTTTGGGGCGTGACAAGTGGTATCAGAGCACGAGTTGCTATCTTCATGCTGAACAAAGGGAACGTATAAGCACTATGGAACCATGGTATTCACGTATCTCTGAAATCATTCAATCTGTAAATGTGCTTATCTCTCATTAATAATTATCAGGAATGTCCTGTTAAACTTAAGTTAACTATGTTAACTCATGTGAATGATGTAACGGCTACCATTAGTACTCTGTTAAGTACAAGTCAACTATGGTAACATATATGAACGATCAAACAAAGGTGTATGCTTCTATATGCTATTAATAGATCAAGTGAACTACGCCATTTCTTAATGAATAATTAGTTAAGACCACGGATTGTTTTATACGTTAATACCTGCTAAGCATTATGATAAACAACGGATGACTCAACCTGAAGACAAAATTAAATATCAATGACCTTGTCATGTGACTCACGTTATGATGTAAATTGTTCTGTCTTTGTTAAGTGTACTGTAATGACATGATATAACAAGAAATGCTCTATGTTCTAATATGTTACGTTTTGACTTAATGAACAGTTGTCCATATATGTAAAGTACTCATGACATCCGTAGCACACGGCCCTTACCCAAGGGTAATAATACCGTGGTTCAAGGATGTTACAAGTTTACGTATGTTACAAGTTTACATATGTTACAAGTTCAAGTATGCACAAGTTTAGGTATGTTACAAGTTCATGTATGTTATAAGTTCTCAGTACCGGGGGATTCCTTTATGGAACTAACAAGAATGCTTTATATTGATTTGTTAGTGCTAGCGAAGTGCCAAGTATAATCAAGTACGAATTCTGATTTCTGTTTATGATTCAAGTATAATGCATATGTATGAATTTGTTTCCGTTTATGGTTTGACATGATATGTATTGTTTGGTTTGTAAGACCTATTAATTATTGGTATGGAACAAAGTGCTACTTGGAACTAAGTGCTACATTGTGAGCCACCTCTAGAGTCCATGTGAGACACCTCTCGAATCCATACATATATGAACTAGGCTTGAAGCCAATCTGGGCCTATGGCCATCCTATATGATCTATTAGGCCAGAGACCATTCTGTATTTTTGGTATGGAGCAATGTGTTGTACGGAACTAAGTGCTGTAGTGTGAGTTACCTCTAGAATCCGTACGAGCCACCTCTTGAGTCCATACATATGTGAAAGTTATGAGGCTGAAAGCTGTTCTGTGAAAGTTATGAGGCCTATGGCTATTTTGCATGATCTGTTAGATCTGTTAGTATGAAACAAAGTGTTGTACGGAACTAAGTGCTGCAATGCGAGTCACCTCTAGAATCCGTGAGAGCCACCTCTTGAGTTCATACACACAAGTTCAAGGGCTCAATGCCAACAAGTACAAGGGCTTAATGCCAAATGATTCAAGGGCTTAATGCCAACTTATTCAAGGGCCTCGTGCCACCATGTTCAAGGGCTTAACGCCACCATGTTTAAGGGCTTAGTGCCACTACGTTTAAGGGCTTCATGCTATTCTGATAAGGGCTTTATGCCTTTCTGATAAGGGCTTCATGCCATTCTGTTAAGGGCTTCATGCCAGTCTGTTTAAGATTGGGCCCAAGGCCATTCCGAAATTGGTACAGAAATGAATTAATTATATGATCTCTTTATTTATAAATGCATGAATATGTATCATAATTCAAGTTGAGCATTGAAATGGTTATGCACTATTATTCACTAAGCTTGACTCACTTTATATTATGTTTGTTTCTGTAGGCACGCAACCTGGGGGTCAATCTTAACCCATGGCATCCTTCCTCTTGTGTCAATCTCAAAGTGTCTAGGCACCTAAATGAAGACAGCTCATTATGGAGTATGCTAAGCTTGGGTTTTGTACCCTGATTGTCTGTCTTAGATTCAAGTGTATATGATGCTTATTCCCTTCAATATTTTTATTATGAGCCCAATCTTAAGGGCTGGGTCTGTATATGTATATGTACATAGCTGGATTCTCAGATGTATGTCACTATATGTTTATTTGCTTTATGTTTTGTTTGTGATCCTGGCATAGTAGGGATAGCTCAATGGATGTTTTGTATCTTCTTACTTGATATTATATATATATATATATAATGCTTCCGTTCAGGCCCCATATCTTATGCACATCGAGTTAAGTGTCCGTTTCTGAAGGAGTCATGCCCAAACTTTTAGGGGCGGGTTTGGGGGGTGACAAGTGGTATCAGAGCACGAGTTGCTATCTCACACACGAATCCATTGAGCTTTAGGATGTCTAGAAAAGACTTAGGCATCATGCATGACATCCTTTGTGCATATGAAAGGAATTGATAGCAACGATAATGGTACATGTAATAACGCTAATCGCAATGGTTACTATTTATGTTTGTTGTACATTCTTGTATGTATTGCGATTAATTGCTATGCAGAACATGGTAAGACCTGCAGATGGGATTAAATCAATAAAGTTGCGCAGCGGAAGTGTGGTGAGGGTTCGAACTGGTCGGTAAAACAATTTATATGTAAGTAGGCTTTTTAAAATGTGTGTTATCGGTTGTTAGTCATCTGTGAGAAATGATGACGATATAAGTAGGCTTTTTAAACTCTAAGCATGGGGTATTCTAAGATCAAAGGAAATGCTATATGTGATACTCTAACGTTAAGCTAGAGCTATGCCTTCCTTACCATAACAATGTTTAGATCTGTGATTTTGAGAAATTACTACATTTGAGTGTTTTGATAAGATGTGTTTGTGTACTAATTGAAATTGTGTTGAGTACGATTGGTTGTAAGACGAAGTTATGCATATAATGACCTCTCTAAGAGTATGTAATTTGTTTATAGAAACCTGTGAGCTGAAATGTGAAATTTGAAATCTGAAATCTAACTCTGTCATCTGTAATCTGTTTTGTTATGTGTAAATTGTAATCCGTAATTAGGATTTCTTATAAAGAATGGTTGAACGACATGAAGGACCTTACCCATATTACGTGTTTGCATACATGAGACTTGTAAAAAGATAGACAGTTATGGACTACTTCGAGATCAAACTAAATGATTGATAAACAGATAAGTTACTGTAAGAATGAAAATCTTGTTCCTGTATACTAATGACTTAAGATTGAGAAACCATTTCTGTGTATGTTAAATATTGCAAAGTGTTACATTAATCCTTATTCTGTATTGGAAGGATAGGTAGTTATTGACTACTTTGAGACTAAAGTATATGATTGGTAATCTGACAATTTACCGCAAGAACGAAAACCCTGTCTAGGTGTATGAGTGACTTAAGAGTAAGGAATTATTTCTGTGATGTATTTCCATGTAGATATGTAAATACTGAATATTACAAAATTGCCACCCTAGTCCTCTATTTGTATTGGAAGCTAAAAATATGAACTGTTTAGTATGATGTGGTAAACTTTGTTAAAACGAAGGGATATGGCGATATTCTATATTGATGGTGGGGTAATGATATGTACTAGGCATTTACTTCCTCTTGTATGCTTATGCCAATGTGTACCACACTTATGATAGGATTATGAATTGACTTACTGTCGTATTGAACTGACCTTGCTAAGAATCCTAACTTTGATATTATCGATCAGATCATTTGGTCCGGGTGAATGTGACTACTGAATATGTAACGAAATTTATGACCCCATGAAGGAACTCAGTAAAACCTATGTATGCGAATTAACGAGATACTCTGTTATGTTAACTGACTGAGCCAGACGACTGGTCTATAATTGAAATGATTAAAAAGAGGCCAAATTAAATTGTGCGGTAACAAGAAGAAATGCTTATTAAAGAAAGATGTTACACCTTATGGTTATGACTGATTAGGCAGGTGTGATTTTGAATTTGATTTCCGGTTTTGGTTTTTGAGTGGCTCCCTTTACTCAAATAATGGTTGTTATAGTTGTATTTATTGTTTCGATTTGGACTTGTGATAGCATGACTAAGTGTCTATGATGGTATGTCTACATGAATTTACAAAGTTGTATGTTATTTGTTTGGGTATCACCGTAATTATTTGATTTGGAATATGGTTCTCTTTGTGTTAATATATCTAGAAGTGAAATTGTGAAGAATTAACGATATTGATTGGGATACTTTTTCCCATTGTTCTGCCCTTGTCAAGAATTCGTAGATATGGTTTTGAAGCAATGTAATGCTATGACTTTGTTATGTTTTCAGAAATGGAAAAAAAAATATACTAGAAACTAATAATGAAGCTAGTGGCTACGTACCTAAGTAACTTATTTGTGAATGTTGGATCAATTTGGTTATGAACATAGTGGAGAACGTTTTGTTACCGTGATTGAAATTAACGTGTTTACTATGGGAATTAATTGTGATCCTTGGAACAAACTTCATTGACATTGATTGTATAGAAATTATGAACTGTTCAATGATTGAGGAATATTGAACCTCCAAGACGAGACTGAACTATGATAGGAAATCGAAATTTGTGAACCGAACTCGTGTTAAGGTAAATCAAGTTTGGAGGACCAAACTTCTCAAGGTGGGGAGAATGTAATGACCCCAAAATGCGTATAAGAAGTCATCTTTATTTAACTATGAGATGATGTGTTTTCCTTTAATTATATCTATTCGAATTGAAGCATCATCCATTAAGTTACGGATTTAAAATTGAATTACCGACCTTTATGGGTTCAGAAATTAAAATTGAGTACTTGGGTATGTTAATGGAAATTTTTAAAACTATTTGGGAAAATTAATTGGAATTCTAATTTGTCTGATTCATTAATGCACGTTTGGTTGGTTAATTTTATACTGCAAATTGAAGGCCTTAGAGGCTTCAGAAACCGGAATAGAGGACATGTTCATGATCAGCGTAATTTTTAGAGTCATCTGAAAAGTTTAATTGAAATTTAATTTCGTACGATTCATAAGGCCACGTTTGGCTCTCCCTTGTGTTAATCTTGTGTGTGTGTGTATATTTATATACATAGAAGCTTTATGAGTTGGGGAACTCAACTCTTTGAACCAAAAATATCTAGAGAAAGGGAAAGCAACGTGAGAGAGAGAGTTCTTGAGAGAACTCAAAGAGAAAAGGAAGGAAAGCTTGGAGATTGAAGAGCTTTAAAGGGGAAATTCAAGGATTTGGGTTAAGGTATGTGGTTTTAACTATTATCTTTGTAAATAATTCAATTACTACATGAAATCAAGGATTAACTTGGAAGTTTAAAATGTAAATGAACTAGTGTTTTGGGGGTTTGAATGAAATGGATTGAATTCAAGGAATTGAACTTTGCTTTCCTTAAATTTGTTTGATTTGGGTCCAATCTTAAGAATAATTCGTGGAATAACAAGCTTTGGTGTGAAATCAACCATATGTAAGATGTATTTTTATGATTTTGGAGTATACATTTTGGAAGTTTGATTATATAGAAAGATAGGACTTGAATGTTTAATTTGAGGCAAAGATTGATTTGTTTGAGATGGGGTTACACTTGAATGTTGATAGTTTATCACCTTGTGGGTCAATTCTACATGTTTTTGAGTAATTAGACTTGAAATCAAGCTTAAAAAATGGAAAGATCAAGTGTTGGAGCAAAAACCATTTTCGGATTGTTTGATTTTACCCAGACCGCACGAGCGGCCACGGGCACCGCACGAGCGAAGCATGAAGAAAAAAGAAGGGTTTCATTCTGCTCTCTGGGAGCTCGAGCGGCAGGTTTCTCCGCTCGAGCGGATTTTGGCCGCACAAGCAGCCAAAGTGGGCGCACGAGCGGCCACCCCTGTTTCAGCATGTACTGGGTAACTCTGAATAAGCATATCTTTTGTATCCGGACTCCGTTTTGAATGATTCTTGAGCCTAAAATCAAGCCCCGGAAGTGTAGTTTCCAATGGCAGTGGTCCCGCTCCCAAATTCTAAATACAGGAATAGTTATGCTCAAATTAGTGACGACTGTTAACTTTCTGTCAACCAGTTTTGTACCATTTCTTCACCTAAACCATTTCCCATCGATTTGTCCTGTTTTTTGAGACATAGATTATAACTTATTAAGGAATAATGAGCGTGGTACCACCATGGCTAATTTCTTGAACGATCAAAGAGAATAAGTAAAGGATCGAGTATAATCTCATATTATGTGTTGTGCACTGTACTTGTAGGTCGAGACGAGGACATCGTCCCATTACTACCGGGAGCTGATCACTGTGAGTAGTAGTACGGTAGTCGTACGTTCAATTATCGTTAATGATTTTGATCGTTAATATGCTATTCCTTGCAAGTAATTAAGTTAACAATGTGTTGATTGGAAAATCTAGAGGCATTATTGAGCGATATTACTGTTGACAAAGAAGACTAACATTCTGTTATTTGCAAGATAGCTATAGTGATTCATGATGAACAAAGGGAACGTATAAGCACTATGGAACCATGGTATTCACGTATCTCTGAAATCATTCAATCTGTAAATGTGCTTATCTCTCATTAATAATTATTAGGAATGTCCTGTTAAACTTAAGTTAACTATGTTAACTCATGTGAATGATGTAACGACTACCATTAGTACTCTGTTAAGTACAAGTCAACTATGG
The DNA here is from genome assembly GCF_004153795.1 of Camellia sinensis. Lineage (NCBI taxonomy): Eukaryota > Viridiplantae > Streptophyta > Magnoliopsida > Ericales > Theaceae > Camellia > Camellia sinensis. The sequence goes on along the minus strand of NW_021028362.1, from coordinate 465,704 downwards.
TAACATATATGAACGATCAAAGAAAGGTGTATGCTTCTATATGCTATTAATAGATCAAGTGAACTATGCCATTTCTTAATGAATAATTAGTTAAGACCACAGATTGCTTTATAAGTTAATACCTGCCAAGCATTATGATAAACAACAGATGACTCAACCTGAAGACAGAATTAAATATCGATGACCTTGTCATGTGACTCACGTTATGATGTAACCTGTTCTGTCTTTGTTAAGTGTACTGTAATGACATGATACAACAGGAAATGCTCTATGTTCTGATATGTTACATTTTGACTTAATGAACAGTTGTCCATATATGTAAAGTACTCATGACATCCGTAGCACACGGCCCTTACCCGGGGGTAATAATACTGTGCTTCAAGGATGTTACAAGTTTACGTATGTTACAAGTTCAAGTATGCACAAGTTTAGGTATGTTACAAGTTCATGTATGTTATAAGTTCTTAGTAGCGGGGGATTCCTTTATGAAACTAACAAGATTGCTTTATATTGATTTGTTAGCGCTAGCGAAGTGCCAAGTATAATCAAGTATGAATTCTGATTTCTGTATATGATTCAAGTATAATGCATATGTATGAATTTGTTTCCGTTTATGGTTTGACATGATATGTATGGTTTGGTCTATAAGACCTATTAATTACTTGTATGGAACAAAGTGCTACTTGGAACTAAGTGCTACATTGTGAGCCACCTCTAGAGTCCATGTGAGACACCTCTCGAATCCATACATATATGAACTAGGCTTAAAGCCAATCTAGGCCTATGGCCATCCTATATGATCTATTAGGCCAGAGACCATTCTGTATTTTTGGTATGGAGCAATGTGTTGTACGGAACTAAGTGCTGTAGTGCGAGTTACCTCTAGAATCCGTATGAGCCACCTCTTGAGTCCATACATATGTGAAAGTTATGAGGCTGAAAGCTGTTCTGTGAAAGTTATGAGGCCTATGGCTATTTTGCATGATCTATTAGATCTGTTAGTATGAAACAAAGTGCTGCACGGAACTAAGTGCTGCAATGCGAGTCACCTCTAGAATCCGTGCGAGCCACCTCTTGAGTTCATACACACAAGTTCAGCGGCTCAATGCCAACAAGTTCAAGGGCTTAATGCCAAATGATTCAAGGGCTTAATGCCAACTTATTCAAGGGCCTTGTGCCACCATGTTCAAGGGCTTAACGCCACCATGTTTAAGGGCTTAGTGCCACTACGTTTAAGGGCTTCATGCCATTCTGATAAGGGCTTCATGCCATTCTGTTAAGGGCTTCAGGCCACTCTGTTTAAGATTGGGCCCAAGGCCATTCCGAAATTGGTACAGAAATGAATTAATTATATGATCTCTTCATTTATAAATGCATGAATATGTATCATAATTCAAGCTGAGCATTAAAATGGTTATGCACTATTATTCACTAAGCTTGACTCACTTTATATTATGTCTGTTTCTGTAGGCACGCAACCTGGGGGTCAATCTTAACCCATGGCATCCATTCCTCTTGTGTCAACCTCAGAGTGTCCCGGCACCAAAATGAAGACCGCTCATTATGGAGTATGCTAAGCTTGGGTTTTGTACCCTGATTGTCTGTCTTAGATTCAAGTGTATATGATCCTTATTCCCTTCAATATTTTTATTATGAGCCCAATCTTAAGGGCTGGTTCTGTATATGTATATGTACATAGCTGGATTCTTAGATGCATGTCACTATATGTTTATTTGCTTTATGTTTTGTTTGTGATCCTGGCATAGTAGGGATAGCTTAATGAATGTTTTGTATCTTCTTACTTGATATTTTATATATATATATATATATAATGCTTCTGTTCAGGCCCCATATCTTATGCACATTTAGTTAAGTGTCCATTTCTGAAGTAGTCATGTCCAAACTTTTAGGGGCGGGTTTGGGGGGTGACAAGTGGTATTAGAGCACGAGTTGCCATCTCACACACGAATCCATTGAGCTTTAGGATGTCTAGAAAAGACTTAGGCATCATGCATGACATCCTTTGTGCATATGAAAGGAATTGATAGCAACGATAATGGTACATGTAATAACGCTAATCGCAATGGTTACTATTTATGTTTGTTGTACATTCTTGTATGTATTGCAATTAATTGCTATGCAGAACATGGTAAGACCTGCAGATGGGATTAAATCAATAAAGTTGCGCAGCGGAAGTGTGGTGAGGGTTCGAACTGGTCGGTAAAACAATTTATATGTAAGTAGGCTTTTTAAAATGTGTGTTATCGGTTGTTAGTCATCTGTGAGAAATGATGACGATATAAGTAGGCTTTTTAAACTCTAAGCATGGGGTATTCTAAGATCAAAGGAAATGCTATATGTGATACTCTAACGTTAAGCTAGAGCTATGCCTTCCTTACCATAACAATGTTTAGATCTGTGATTTTGAGAAATTACTACATTTGAGTGTTTTGATAAGATGTGTTTGTGTACTAATTGAAATTGTGTTGAGTACGATTGGTTGTAAGACGAAGTTATGCATATAATGACCTCTCTAAGAGTATGTAATTTGTTTATAGAAACCTGTGAGCTGAAATGTGAAATTTGAAATCTGAAATCTAACTCTGTCATCTGTAATCTGTTTTGTTATGTGTAAATTGTAATCCGTAATTAGGATTTCTTATAAAGAATGGTTGAACGACATGAAGGACCTTACCCATATTACGTGTTTGCATACATGAGACTTGTAAAAAGATAGACAGTTATGGACTACTTCGAGATCAAACTAAATGATTGATAAACAGATAAGTTACTGTAAGAATGAAAATCTTGTTCCTGTATACTAATGACTTAAGATTGAGAAACCATTTCTGTGTATGTTAGATATTGCAAAGTGTTACATTAATCCCTATTCTGTATTGGAAGGATAGGTAGTTATTGACTACTTTGAGACTAAAGTATATGATTGGTAATCTGACAATTTACCGCAAGAACGAAAACCCTGTCTAGGTGTATGAGTGACTTAAGAGTAAGGAATTATTTCTATGATGTATTTCCGTGTAGATATGTAAATACTAAATATTACAAATTGCCACCCTAGTCCTTTATTTGTATTGGAAGCTAAAAATATGAACTGTTTAGTATGATGTGGTAAACTTTGTTAAAACGAAGGGATATGGCGATATTCTATATTGATGGTGGGGTAATGATATGTACTAGGCATTTACTTCCTCTTGTATGCTTATGCCAATGTGTACCACACTTATGATAGGATTATGAATTGACTTACTGTCGTATTGAACTGACCTTGCTAAGAATCCTAACTTTGATATTATCGATCAGATCATTTGGTCCGGGTGAATGTGACTACTGAATATGTAACGAAATTTATGACCCCATGAAGGAACTCAGTAAAACCTATGTATGCGAATTAACGAGATACTCTGTTATGTTAACTGACTGAGCCAGACGACTGGTCTATAATTGAAATGATTAAAAAGAGGCCAAATTAAATTGTGCGGTAACAAGAAGAAATGCTTATTAAAGAAAGATGTTACACCTTATGGTTATGACTGATTAGGCAGGTGTGATTTTGAATTTGATTTCCGGTTTTGGTTTTTGAGTGGCTCCCTTTACTCAAATAATGGTTGTTATAGTTGTATTTATTGTTTCGATTTGGACTTGTGATAGCATGACTAAGTGTCTACGATGGTATGTCTACATGAATTTACAAAGTTGTATGTTATTTGTTTGGGTATCACCGTAATTATTTGATTTGGAATATGGTTCTCTTTGTGTTAATATATCTAGAAGTGAAATTGTGAAGAATTAACGATATTGATTGGGATACTTTTTCCCATTGTTCTGCCCTTGTCAAGAATTCGTAGATATGGTTTTGAAGCAATGTAACGCTATGACTTTGTTATGTTTTCAGAAATGGAAAAAAAAAATATACTAGAAACTAATAATGAAGCTAGTGGCTACGTACCTAAGCAACTTATTTGTGAATGCTGGGTCAATTTGGTTATAAACATAGTAGAGAACGTTTTGGTACCATGATTGAAATAAACGTATACGATAGAAATATATGCATCATAAAAATTGATACAATGGAACTTATTGTCAGGAAATATTGTGATTATAAACCCTGTCTACTGAGAATTTATGCCTTGAGTATTCTGTAGTAAACTTTTGTGGTCCCATCTCATTTGACATATTAATATATGGAATTAATTGTGATCCTTGGAACAAACTTCATTGACATTGATTGTATAGAAATTATGAACTGTTCAATGATTGAGGAATATGTGTATATTTATATACATAGAAGCTTTATGAGTTGGGGAACTCAACTCTTTGAACCAAAAATATCTAGAGAAAGGGGAAGCCACGTGAGAGGGAGAGTTCTTGAGAGAACTCAAAGAGAAAAGGAAGGAAAGCTTGGAGATTGAAGAGCTTTAAAGGGGAAATTCAAGGATTTGGGTTAAGGTATGTGGTTTTAACTATTATCTTTGTAAATAATTCAATTACTACATGAAATCAAGGATTAACTTGGAAGTTTAAAATGTAAATGAACTAGTGTTTTGGGGGTTTGAATGAAATGGATTGAATTCAAGGAATTGAACTTTGCTTTCCTTAAATTTGTTTGATTTGGGTCCAATCTTAAGAATAATTCGTGGAATAACAAGTTTTGGTGTGAAATCAACCATATGTAAGATGTATTTTTATGATTTTGGAGTATACATTTTGGAAGTTTGATTATATAGAAAGATAGGACTTGAATGTTTAATTTGAGGCAAAGATTGATTTGTTTGAGATGGGGTTACACTTGAATGTTGATAGTTTATCACCTTGTGGGTCAATTCTACATGTTTTTGAGTAATTAGACTTGAAATCAAGCTTAAAAAATGGAAAGATCAAGTGTTGGAGCAAAAACCATTTTCGGATTGTTTGATTTTACCCAGATCGCACGAGCGTCCACGGGCACCACACGAGCGAAGCATGAAGAAAAAAGAAGGGTTTCATTCTGCTCTTTGGGAGCTCGAGCGGCAGGTTTCTCCGCTCGAGTGGATTTCGGCCGCAGAAGCGGCCAAAGTGGGCGCACGAGCGGCCACCCCTGTTTCAGCATGTACTGGGTAACTTTGAATAAGCATATCTTTTGTATCCGAACTCCGTTTTGAATGATTCTTGAGCCTAAAATCAAGCCCCGGAAGTGTAGTTTCCAATGGCAGTGGTCTCGCTCCCAAATTCTAAATACAGGAATAGTTATGCTCAAATTAGTGACGACTGTTCACTTTCTGTCAACCAGTTTTGTACCATTTCTTCACCTAAACCATTTCCCATCGATTTGTCCTGTTTTTTGAGACATAGATTATAACTTATTAAGGAATAATGAGCGTGGTACCACCATGGCTAATTGCTTGAACGATCAAAGAGAATAAGTAAAGGATCGAGTATAATCTCGTATTATGTGTTGTGCACTGTACTTGTAGGTCGAGACGAGGACATCGTCCCATTACTACCGGGAGCTGATCACTGTGAGTAGTAATACGGTAGTCGTACGTTCATTTATTGTTAATGATTTTGATCGTTAATATGCTGTTCCTTGCAAGTAATTAAGTTAACAATGTGTTGATTGGAAAATCTAGAGGCATTATTGAGTGATATTACTGTTGACAAAGAAGACTAACATTCTGTTATTTGCAAGATAGCTATAGTGATTCATGATGAACAAAGGGAACGTATAAGCACTATGGAACCATGGTATTCACGTATCTCTGAAATCATTCAATCTGTAAATGTGCTTATCTCTCATTAATAATTATTAGGAATGTCCTGTTAAACTTAAGTTAACTATGTTAACTCATGCGAATGATGTAACGACTACCATTAGTACTCTGTTAAGTACAAGTCAACTATGGTAACATATATGAACGATCAAAGAAAGGTGTATGCTTCTATATGCTATTAATAGATCAAGTGAACTATGCCATTTCTTAATGAATAATTAGTTAAGACCACAGATTGCTTTATAAGTTAATACCTGCCAAGCATTATGATAAACAACGGATGACTCAACCTGAAGACAGAATTAAATATCGATGACCTTGTCATGTGACTCACGTTATGATGTAACCTGTTCTGTCTTTGTTAAGTGTACTGTAATGACATGATACAACAGGAAATGCTCTATGTTCTGATATGTTACATTTTGACTTAATGAACAGTTGTCCATATATGTAAAGTACTCATGACATCCGTAGCACACGGCCCTTACCCGGGGGTAATAATACTGTGCTTCAAGGATGTTACAAGTTTACGTATGTTACAAGTTTACATATGTTACAAGTTCAAGTATGCACAAGTTTAGGTATGTTACAAGTTCATGTATGTTATAAGTTCTCAGTACCGGGGGATTCCTTTATGAAACTAACAAGATTGCTTTATATTGATTTGTTAGCGCTAGCGAAGTGCCAAGTATAATCAAGTATGAATTCTGATTTCTGTAAATGATTCAAGTATAATGCATATGTATGAATTTGTTTCCATTTATGGTTTGACATGATATGTATGGTTTGGTCTATAAGACCTATTAATTACTGGTATGGAACAAAGTGCTACTTGGAACTAAGTGCTACATTGTGAGCCACCTCTAGAGTCCATGTGAGACACCTCTCGAATCCATACATATATGAACTAGGCTTAAAGCCAATCTAGGCCTATGGCCATCCTATATGATCTATTAGGCCAGAGACCATTCTGTATTTTTGGTATGGAGCAATGTGTTGTACAGAACTAAGTGCTGTAGTGCGAGTTACCTCTAGAATCCGTACGAGCCACCTCTTGAGTCCATACATATGTGAAAGTTATGAGGCTGAAAGCTGTTCTGTGAAAGTTATGAGGCCTATGGCTATTTTGCATGATCTGTTAGATCTGTTAGTATGAAACAAAGTGCTGTACGGAACTAAGTGCTGCAATGCGAGTCACCTCTAGAATCCGTGCGAGCCACCTCTTGAGTTCATACACACAAGTTCAGCGGCTCAATGCCAACAAGTTCAAGGGCTTAATGCCAAATGATTCGAGGGCTTAATGCCAACTTATTCAAGGGCCTCGTGCCACCATGTTCAAGGGCTTAACGCCACCATGTTTAAGGGCTTAGTGCCACTACGTTTAAGGGCTTCATGCCATTCTGTTAAGGGCTTCAAGCCACTCTGTTTAAGATTGGGCCCAAGGCCATTCCGAAATTGGTACAGAAATGAATTAATTATATGATCTCTTTATTTATAAATGCATGAATATGTATCATAATTCAAGCTGAGCATTAAAATGGTTATGCACTATTATTCACTAAGCTTGACTCACTTTATATTATGTCTGTTTCTGTAGGCACGCAACCTGGGGGTCAATCTTAACCCATGGCATCCATTCCTCTTGTGTCAACCTCAGAGTGTCCCGGCACCAAAATGAAGACCGCTCATTATGGAGTATGCTAAGCTTGGGTTTTGTACCCTGATTGTATGTCTTAGATTCAAGTGTATATGATCCTTATTCCCTTCAATATTTTTATTATGAGCCCAATCTTAAGGGCTGAGTCTGTATATGCATATGTACAAAGCTGGATTCTCAGATGCATGTCACTATATGTTTAATTGCTTTATGTTTTGTTTGTGATCCTGGCATAGTAGGGATAACTTAATGAATGTTTTGTATCTTCTTACTTGATATTTTATATATATATATATATAATGCTTCTGTTCAGGCCCCATATCTTATGCACATTTAGTTAAGTGTCCGTTTCTGAAGGAGTCATGCCCAAACTTTTAGGGGCGGGTTTGGAGGGTGACATAAACTATCAATCATTCCACAATCTGCATCCGTATACAAAAAATAAATAACTTTAACTGTCAAAGTACATACAAACCAACTATTGTCCAAACTAAAATACTAGAATCAGACAAAAAGCAAAGCCCTCCATATACAAAAATTACATTTATTACCATGTGAAATGACCATTTGGCATGGTACAAATTACCATCGTAATCTGTACCACGACAAAAAGTGATGTATGTACCAAGACAAAAGTACATCTATATACCACGACAAAAAATCATATATATGAACGGAGACAAAAGGAGATCTATGTACCATGCCAGTAATTATTTGTTGGCTGCCAAAAGTTTTCTGTATCAGTAATAGTGAACTGTACAAAAGCCGGGGACGGTAAAAGTATTATATTAGTTCTATACCAAAGTGAAATTTCTTCCCCATACACCAAAATATTACTTTGAAAGTCCACGCAACAAAGTCATCTAGAAAAAACAAAAAAAAAAACATTAGAATTGGACCCAAAAATGCCCAACTTCATGAATGAATTTGGCAACAAGTGACAAATAACATATCGAATAAGCAACCTTCCATGATGAATTAATTATCAGTCTTTCTAAAGTCTTTCGTTATAAGGAACATTGTTAAATGCAGAACAATCATTACTAAATCTGTCATTACTAACATAAAGCTAATGTAACAATCTTCTATTTGTATGCAACATGTATCCCAATTCTGTGGCTAAACCAATATCAATGCCCAATGTGAATAGAAAGTATTCTTTTTACCAACTTCCTCATTAATTGTTTACAAGTCCTATTTGTCATAGGGATGCTACCTGTGAGAGTCACACGGTGGTTCGAGGGCTGTTTTGAATTTTTGCCCCCAAAATGCCCTTTTTTGACTAAGTTTTGGGCGTATTAGGCTCTAACTCCCAACCTACGGGTCCAAATCACATTCTGTCAGTTGTCTCAAGTCCTATTTGTCATGGGGAAGCTGCCCATGAGAGCCACACGGTGGTTTAGGGGCTGTTTTGAATTTTCACCCTCGAAACGCCTTATTTCAACTAAGTTTTTGGCGTATTCGGCTCTAAATCCTAACCTATGGGTCTAAATTACATTCTGTCAGTTGTCACAAGTCCTATTTTTCATGTGGAAGCTGCCTGTGAGAGTCACACGGTGGTTCGGGGGCTGTTTTGAATTTTTGCCCTTGAAACGCCCTTTTTTGACTAAGTTTTGGGCGTATTCGGCTCTAAATCCCAACCTACGGGTCCGAATTACATTCTGTTAGTTGTCATAAGTCCTATTTGTCATGGGGAAGCTGCCTGTGAGAGTCATACGGTGGTTCGGGGGCTGCCCCCGAAATGCCCTTTTTAGACTAAGTTTTGGGCGTATTCGGCTCTAAATCCCAACCTACGGGTCCGAGTTACATTCCGTCAGTTGTCACTAGTCCTATTTCTCATGGGGAAGCTGCCCATGAGAGTCACATAGTGGTTCGGGGGCTGTTTTGAATTTTCGCCACCAAAATGCCCTTTTTCGACTAAGTTTTGGGCATATTAGGCTCTAACTCCCAACCTACGGGTCCGAATTACATTCCGTCAGTTGTCACATGTCCTATTTTCATGGGGAAGTTGTCTTTGAGAGCCACATGGTGGTTCGGGGGCAGTTTTGAATTTTTGCCCCTGAAACGCCCTTTTTTCACTAAGTTTTGGGCGTATTCAGCTCTAACTGCCAACCTATGGGTCTGAATTACGTTCCATCAATTCTCATAAGTCCTATTTATCATGGCGAAGATATCCATGTGAGCCACACAATCATTCAGGGGCTGTTTTCAATTTTCACCCCCGAAACGCCCTTTTTTGACTAAGTTTAAGGTGTATTCGGCTCTAACTCCCAACCTACGGGTCTGGATTACATTCTATTAGTTGTCAGAAGTCCTATTTGTCATGAGGGAACTGTCCATATGAGCCACACGCTGGTTCAGGGGCTGTTTTGAATTTTCGCCCTTGAAATGCCCTTTTTCTACTAAGTTTAGGACGTATTCGGCTCTAACACTCAACCTACGGGTCTGAATTACATTCCGTCAGTTCTCACAAATCCTATTTGTCATGAGGAAGCTATCCGTGAGAGTCACATGGCCGTTCAGAGGCTGTTTTGAATTTTCGCCCCTGAAAAGCTCCTTTTCAAATAAGTTTAAGGCATATTCGGCTCTAACTCTCTACTTACGGGTTTGAATTATTTTCTGTCAGTTGTCACAAGTCTTATTTTTCATGGACAAGCTATCCATGAGAGTCACACGATGGATCAGGGGCTGTTTTTAATTTTTTCCCTCGAAACACCCTTTTTCAACTAAGTTTAGGGCGTATTCGGCTCTAACTCCCAACCTACAGGTCCGAATTACGTTCCGTCAGTTGTCACAAGTCCTATTTTTCATGGTGAAACTGTCCATGTGAGTCACACAATCATTCAGGGGCTGTTTTGAAATTTCACCCCAAAATGCCCTTTTTCAACTAAGTTTAGGACGTATTCGGCTCTAACTCTCTACCTATGGGTTCGAATTACGTTCCGTCAGTTGTCACAAGTCCTATTTGTCATGGGGAAACTGTATGTGACAATCACACGGTCGTTCGGGGGCTGTTATACTTTACACAATATGAGAGTACACTATTTGCATGTCGTCTATTGCCACAGGTCCTATTTGCATGTTCGTGTGAGTCACAAGTCCTATTTGTCATGGGGAATCTGTCCGTGACGGTCACGTATATACGTTGCCTATTTAGTAAGTCACTGGCATACAACAGGGTTTGGGGGGTGTTTTGCGTGTTCGCCCTCCAAACGCCCATTTTTGGCTAAGTTGAAGGCGTTTTCAGCTCTAACTTCCAACCTAGGTGTGCTAATTGCATGCCGCCTGTTGCCACAGGTCCTATTTGTCACGAGGATGCTGTCTATAACATCCATGTAGTGGTACGGGGGCTATTTTTCATTTTCACCCCATGAATGTCCTTTTTTGACTAAGTTTAAGGTGTTTTCAGCTCTAACTCCCAGCCTAGGTGTGCTAATTACATGCTGTCTGTTGTCACAGGTCTTATTTGGCACGAGGAAGCTGCCTGTGACATCCATATAGTAGTTCGGGAGCTGTTTTGCATTTTTGCCTCCCGAACACCGTTTTTCAACTAAGTTTAAGGTATTTTGTACTCCAACTCCCAACCTACGTGTGCTAATTACATCCCGTCTATTCCCACAAGTCCTATGTGTCATGTGGAAGCTACCCATGATATCCATAGAGCAGTCGGTTCAGGGGCTGTTTTTCATTTTTGCCTCTCAAACGCCCTTTTTCGACTAAGTTGGATTATTTCAGTTGGATTGTTTTCAACTTTTTTTTCAATTAACTTAAATGAATGTATGTAGTTCCTAGTCTCAAAACAAGTTGGAATGAAATTGAATTGCATTAGTAATCTTGTTAGGCTTCATAAAATTTACACAATCTTATTGTGCTAATTTACTCTATGTGAAACCCAATCATTTATGTACTCTGTTCAACCATTTAATTTATTATAATCAATTCAAGGAAAGTGATTTTTTCATAAAAAAACATGTGCTTACCTTTTCCACATCATAATAAAGTCCTTCAGAGTATCCAAACACCAGGTGCTCTACTGCTAATTCTTCTAATATTACGAATCAAAACCTATTCAAAGTCTAGAAACAAAAACAATAGAAAATAAAACCCATTATCAACATTGAAAATGATATACAAAACCCATTTTCTAATAAACAAGACATGTCTTACAAAACATGTCTCACTTGAGTGAAAACCCCAAACTTTGAACTGGGTATACAAATGAAGAATTTTCTGATCAAGTTTATAAGGAATAAATGGAAATGGAGATGGAGATTACACACATAAGATGGGATGGAACTACTACTACTACAAACAGCACCAACAATCCTATGAAAGGTAGTTAGGAGAACCTCACAGCTCTTGAAATACTATATTTTCCTTCAATTTCTATGAGGCAGTTTGAGCTTGCCATGGCTGCCTAAGCTACTGATGAACCACCCCACGTGTCTCACTAATCCTACTTAATATGTTTTGTCATTGCCTCTTCTTATTGGTTTGTTGTTGATAATGATGATGATAATATAATGATGATGATGATGATAAACCACTGTTCATAATATATTGGTGATTCACATAGATATATGCAAAGAGCTCCAAAATGTTATTCATTTTTTTATGTTACTTTTCCCAAAAAGTAGCACCGGATAAACAATCGCATATATATGTAACCATAAATCTTTTGAAATGGGTGAATTCAAAAATAATACATGCTATTATAAATCCAATCTCATAGAATTAAGTAACGAAATATGATTTCGTCCTTGTTATAAACAACAAAAACTCCTTTATATAATGAAGTGTTTTACAGAATTTCATATACATAACCAACATGAAAAGTTAGTTTTATATCTCTAATTTAATATCACTGTACTAGTAATTATATTACTTGATCCTACTTAACCTATCTCTTAGTCTTATAGAATTCATAATCTTACTCAACTTATACTTATCAAACAGGACATGTCTTGATGTCTTAAGAGTAACTTTAACTGCCAATTTATCAGGACACCAAATCTTTACAAAACATATTTTTCAGGATAGGAACGCAAAAATTAAGTCAAAAAAATAAAACCTTAACAATAAATGCTTAAAATCCAAGAGACACCAAATCAATCCACCCAATTCAATAGCCAAACACACCTTACCCAACGTACAAAACCCAAATGTCAAAACATACCCACCCAAATTGCTCCATTGTTCCTACTCAAGCTTCGCAGCCTCACTTGAACCTCTCTCTTTGTTTTTTTTTTAAACTTTTTCAAACCCTTGTTGCCTCCAAAACCCTTCACAGCAATTCACCAACCTCTGTTTTGTTTTTTTTTTCATTTTTTTCCCCAAGGCTTAAAGCCACGACCTGTGGGCTTATTAACCTAATTTCCCAAGTACATGACTGCGCCTGTCAAGTTGAAAACCATGAACAACTTAATTATGAAACCCTTTGTCATGACTATTTCCCACAAGAAAGAAAAAGATGAAAGAAAAAGATAGAAGAAATAAAAATCCTTTAGCACGGCAACTCAACCTAACATAACATATTGATAGATAGGATCAAGCACACAGATAGGCAATCTAGGACAAAATAAAGTAGAAAATTAAAATAAAAAAGATGAAGCTTAGTAGTAGACTAGTTGCTTTTGACACCTGAAAATTCATTTTTGCCAATTATAATTACCATGGTAGATGTGGTGACTAAAATTTATATATAAAACTTGGTGGACTTATAGGAAAACAAAAGTCTCTTACATTTTCATACTTGATGCTTTCTTAATAAAACCAGGGAAGCTTTCCAACACTAGAGTTCCCATCTTTATTATCAACCTTGACTAGTTGATATTTGAAAAGAAGATAATTTGTAGAAGTCAATTACACTTAAATATTTGAATTGTTGTTGGTAAAAAAAGGGAGGCATCAAACTAGTGTTTTAACCTTGATAAGTTTTAAGCTTAGAACCAAAATTTGCAAGGTTTTTCAATGTACATCAGCAAAAGCTTATGGGGCATATGATAATTTGTGGCTGTTCAAGGAGGCAAGAACAGTTCAGTGTGCAAATGGAACCCCCATGGTACTTCATCGCAATAAACTTGAAGTTTCACCTTCAAGTTCAAACTTGCATTGTTTAATTACAATGAATATAGTCCCTAGACAAGATAGAGTCCCCTAGGTAGCTGTCTTCATATAAGATGCCAGCATTGTAGAAGGATACTGGCATAGTGCTAGTGCATTGTAGTTGTCATAGGGGACTCAAGCCCTAGTCAATTGAGAGGACTAAGCCCTTTGCCTCACTCTTCAATAGCTACCATGATACTCTCATTTCTAAAGGACAAGACTCACCAAGATGGGAAAAGGTTGTCCAAATATAGAGGCAAAGACTACCTTTCGAGCTTTTTACTACTAGGCTTCAATTAAGAACAAGGGTTGATTTCATTGAAATCAATTGAAATGCAAAGAGGAAAACATTCTTTCCAACCATACCACTAAGAAGGCACATTGTTTGATGGAGAAAGATATATATGAGCTAGTTGACCTTATATATCTATTCCTAATCAATCCCTTGCTCCCCTCTCTCAAGGACTTCTAAACTAAGAATTAAGGGTTCCAAGCCTTGTTCCACATCAATCTAGTCTATCCCTCTTTCCCAAAACCTTATGGATGGTTTATAATAAAACCAATGTTTGAAAAATATGATTTTCAAAGCCCTAAAGTTACACAATCTATTGAATCTTAGACTTCAAGTAGTTGAAAAAATATATAAAAAAAAGTTCCTCCAAAGTGGATGAATTATGTACATGCATATGTTCTTCTATATCAATGCATTAATAGACATGTAACATTGATAATGTACTTTCCGGCCTGTAACAATTTGCTGTCTTTGTGGTAATCCTAGTTAACAACATATAATATAGACAAACAAGGTTAACCAAAAGAATTTTAAAAATGAAAATGTAATTTGGTTATTAATTTCAACAATTATCTCCTTGATAAAATAGGCTCTCATTACCTACCTACTATGAAGCACAAACACTTTACACTAGTTACTGTAGTCATTTCCGACACCGACACACCAGGACATGTAACGGACATGACAGGTGACATTTTTTTTTCCCCTTGTTGGATACCTTGGGGATGCATCACATACAATCATATGTCCTACCTCTGGATACACCCTTGGACACATTTGACTTGTGATATTTATGCATGTTCAAGAAAAAAAGGAAATTTAAAAGCAAAACTAATTCTAAGGTTTGAAGAACAAGTTATATTTATTGTAGTCATTTATGTAGCTTGTATTTTTTCAGTCCCTTAGTAAGATTATGTGGTTCTCTTTTAAAAGGAAACATTAGTTGCATACTTGCGTCCCCAAGTGATTGGGTTAACGCTTTTAAGATCTTAGTAGTATAAGGTTTTGAGCACAATGGGTACTGAAAAAAACCAAGTTAGTTTTCTGTGGTATTGGAACCGACATGTTGATAGTGTAACATGGTGAAATTATCACAATTGCTAGAAACAAAATAAAATTTGTTTTCATATAAAGTTATTGATTAATCTCTGAAACCAGTGTTACAGAAATGAAACAACTTTAATGTTTTTGTATCGTACTCTTCTCCTTTCTTTATTTTTTATTTTGTGTATTTTATTTGTTTTGGAGGAATAGGGATGCGAGACTCATGTCTTAAGATCCAACCAAGATAAGAAATATGCGTCGTACTCATTCAATTTTAGGGGGAAAAAATTCTCATATTCGCATAAAGTATTGTTTGCTAAACCTCCATTTAGTAGTGTCAACCTGGGAAAGCATCCTCTATCCTATTTTCTTTTCTTTAGGAAATTTTCAAGGGAGGGGGTTGCCATTTTGAACCTGCAAGAATTTCTTTGGAGTGTAATTGTGTCAAAGTTTACATGTGAATCTTTTTTCTATATGCTAGTTGCAATTCCCAACCCCACATTAACACAATTGCAATTTTTTCAACTCATAGATGACAGAATCATAAAAATTCATATGATTTGTTCATATATTAAACATCATCTTTGTAATTTTTAATAAATTACAGCCGCATACATTAAATTTTGAAAAAACCCTAAGGCAACAATGTCAGAAAAGGGGGAAACAGAGAAAGGAAGGGAGAGAGAGAGAGAGAGAGAGAGAGAGAGAGAGAGAGAGAGAGAGAGCGATAGACACAGATAGAGATTGTGAGTGAGAGAGGTCAAGCAAGTGAGATAGGTCGAGCAAGACAGAAAGAGACAAGCTGCAATAGGTGTACAAAGCATTATATATACACAGACACAAACGTATTAAACATCATCTTCAAAATTTTTAATCAATTACAGCCACATATTTGAATGAACCCTACAGCAACAATGTGAGAAAATGGGGAAACAGAGAAAGGGGGAGAGAGAGAGAGAGACAGAGATAGACAGATAGATTGTGTGAGGGAGCTCGAGCGAGAGAGTGAGAGAGCTCAACCGAGAAAGTGAAAGACTGATGCACAGACAGACCGAGAAGAAGAGCGCGAAAGCGCGCGCGCGTGAGAGAGAGAGAGAGAGAGAGAGAGAACCTGTGATGTGCGGTTGTGACAGTGGTGATTTGCGCAGGTGGCGGTGGCGGTGGCCGTCGCAATGTCGCCCGTACGGTAGGCTATGGTGAGGGGGGTGATTTCTTTGAGGTGTGGTGAGGTGTGTACGATACAATGTTGTGAAGTCGTGTCGCCTAACAAATCAATGCACGCGCAGCAATAAAAGAATTGGTGGGCGTTCAAATTTCAACCTTTAGCGACTAATTTTATTTTTGATCAGGAAAGGAATCAATTATGCCGACTATAACTGCTTTGGTAGCCAAATATCACTCAACAGCGACGAAAATCTTAGTCGCCAAACGTTCTCTTTCGCGACTAATTTCCATTTTAGTCAGGAAAAAGCAATATTGCTGATTAAATTTTTTTTTTGTAGCCTAAAATGTATGCAAACAGCGACTAATATCCTGTTTAGTCGCTAAAAGTGGAATTATTGGCGACTAAATTTGAATTTAGTTGCCAATAATAAATATTTATCGACTAAAATATTTTAGTAGCTAGATCTTGAACCAATGCCGACTAAATTAATTTTTAGTTGCCATAGGTGCATTTTGTTGTAGTGATACAAACCGTAGACCAATGGAGCTGTTGAGGCCACTAACAAGAATGTCAAGAATATCCTGCAAAAGATGGTTGAAACTTACAAAGACTGGCTAGATAAACTGCCTTTTGCACTCTGGGGATATAGAATGTCAATTCAAGCATCTACAGGGGCAACCCCCTATTCTCTAGTATATGGGATGGAAGTTGTTTTGCCGATTAAGATTGAAGTACCGTCGATGAGAATCATGGCCGAATGTCAAATAATAGAGGCGGATTGGCAGCAAAATAGATTCCAAGAATTGATGTTGTTTGACGAGAGAAGGTTGAAGGCGTTGTATCATATCCAAGGATATTAGCGCAAAATTGCCAGTGCCTTCAACAAGAAAGTCAAATCTAGAAACCTCAACGAAGGAGATATGGTGCTCAAGGATAATCGAGCTCCCATCCATGATCCTAGGCGCAAGTTCTGGCCTAATTGGACTGGTCTTTACATTGTCAAATCTTTTTGGTCAGGAGGGGCAATTATCCTTATGGATTTGGATGGATTGGAGTTCTCACAGCTGGTCAATATGGACAAGTTGAAGAAATACTATCCCTAAGAGGCTCACTAGGCCAAAAACCTGAAAGGGTGACCTAGGCAAAAGTTAGAGTATAACAAATTAGAAATAAAGAAAAATAGAGCTTGCAAGGTCAAAAACCCGAAAGGGTGACTTTGGCAAAAGTTAGAGTGAAAAAAGAGAGAATTAATACTCAAGTGAACTTAAACCGAACTATGTAAGGCCTGATTCCCATCTTTGGGATACGCAGGCAACTTTATTCCAAAGTTCAGCCATAACCATCTCCAACTCAATTGTCCTATCCATTTGTTTGATCGGTCCATCTTTTTCCGTCATCTGTTAACTTGATTGTGTTACTTGTATGTAGCAAAAGGGCCAGTTACAAGCCAAAGCGATGTTGGTGAATGCAGTTGTGGGTAGTTACGATCTTTTTGATTCAGGGTTGTACAGCTTAAGGACTGATTCCATGTGTGTCAGGTAATGACCATTTCCGAAAATTGTTTTGAAAAGTTTTAACGAAGTTGATTTTCTCAAAATTTCACTTATTGCAAGACAGACCATTATTTGGACCAAAAATGAAAATTTTCAGTACTCACAACTTTAATTACACGAGTTCAACACAAGTACATTCTCCAACTCTCAGGTTAAATCAAAGTTGCTTTCACTTCATAAAAACTTGAAAAGAAAAGTTAAAGCAATAAACTAAGGGCATAGATAAGTCAGGTGATAGTCCTCTGCCACCTGCTCGCACTTGTAGAAGTTTCTGCAACCAAGGATGACCCAACTTGTGTCTCATCCTCGAGCCGAGCCAAGCATTCTCCAAAGAGGGCATAATTGAAGCTAGCAGCAGAGGCCGGAAGCTCTCTTGTGCTCCAAGAAGTGAGGTATTGAGTCAAGTTCAAAGCATGAATCGGGAATGGAGCAAGGTATTCCTCCCCCTCATTTGGATGGGCCTGATCATGTCCAAACTAATGTGTAAACCAGAATTGAAAATAGAACACACATTGCGTGAGACCAATCAACTATAGAACCGGTTGTTGAGACCTGTTGTAGCCAAACTCGATCAAATTAAGCCAGGGGCAACGCCAAGCAATGTCAACTGTAGATTCATTGGACATCTAATCACACCACAATCCCTCTGTGGAAAAGTCTACTAGCCGTGGGAAAAAGAAGTAGGATCTGACTGAATACTCAGGGCAAGGGGACACGACCTTTAGCTTATCCATCAACCACACCTGGGAAGTGATGAAAAATAAGAGAGATTAAAGAATAGAGAGATGTAAGTTGAGATAAAAGGTAAGGAAGGGCTTTGAAAGAAAATAGAGAGTAAGTGCCAAGTGATGTGAGAAATCATAAATAAGAAATGGTGAGAAACAATACCTGGAGAAGCAGTGGACTCCCCGTAAACCAAGAAGTCTCCCGTCGATGGAAGGCATCTAAACCAATCAAAGTGTTGGCCAATGCCAAACCTGTGCAACTCTTACCCTCCTTGAGACATTGGGCCACTTCAATCAACCTAATGCTAGCTCCGCTATAACTAGGGGCGAGTAGGAAATGTGCAAGTAAACATGAGCAGAGAGCATGTTGACAATAACCTTGCCAGAGAAGGTCACCTCTGTCTCCAATGCCCGAAAAACTGATAAATCAAGCAGGGTATATCTAACTCCTTATCATGAGCCAAGGACCAAGCCTTGTGTAAAGTAAGCCCACACATTCGTTCAAGAGACCGTGCATGGCCAAAATAGGGTTGAGACATAATCTCCTCATCGCGCTGGGACTCCATCAATGCTTGAAACTCTTCGAGAGTAGGACACATTTTTTTGTGCTCCGAAACAAAACACATGAGTAACTAGGTTCCAACATCGAACAGTGGCATGAAGGAACAGAAAACAAAGTGAAGTAGTGCTCAACGAAAAAAGAGCATTTATGCCGAAACCGCAGAAATTTACTTTTTCCGTGATGTCCAAAGTGGCCGTCCAATCCTTAAGTCTCTCAGCAAGAAAGATCTCTATTTTAAAAGAAAGGAGCAAAAAAGATGGTGTTCTATCAAAGGAAAGAGTAACAGAAGACCTTGAGAAAGGATAAGGTTGTGTGAGTGGCTGATAGCTGTTGCCTGCTGTCCGGCCATATACTTGGGCCGGTCGGCCACCTTTTCCAGCCGGCTGCCCATTTTAGTGGCCAGCTAACCAAGTATGTTGGCCAGGTAGCTGAACAGTAGTGTTATGATTGGCCCTCTTTGTTTTTTAGTCTCGTTTTGAGTCTTTTGTTTCTGGCAAGTGTAAGTAGCAATGTTTAAGTTATTTTAGGTTTGTTTTTCCTTTATTGAGTTGTATTTTTCATTTTGGTCAGTTTTGATTATGAACATCATTTCAAAATATAAGCATTTTCAGTTTCAAATTTAGTTACATTTCATGCAAGTGAGGTGCCATTCTCAAGATCTTGTGCAAAACAAAATCCTTCTTTTATAAAACTATAGGGTTTTACCCCGATCATAGTTTTTACAAAAGAGAATACAAGTGTATAAAGCAAAAGTAACAGACCTATCTGAAGCTATACAAAGTTCTAAACTACAAAGAAAAAGAAAAGAGCAAAAAAAAAAAAAATACAAAAATCAGAGTCTAGCTCGAGAGGCCATCTTCGTTCTCTTTTGCGGAGGGGACTCAAGGGCACTGTCACCATCGGCACCACTGTCATCGGAGAAGTGGGACTCATAAAAATATAAGCATTTTCAGTTTCAAATTTAGTTACATTTCATGCAAGTGAGGTGCCATTCTCAAGATGTTGTGCAAAACAAAATCCTTTTTTTATAAAACTACAAGGTTTTACCCCGATCATAGTTTTTACAAAAGAGAATACAAGTGTATAAAGCAAAAGTAACAGACCTATCTGAAGCTATACAAAGTTCTAAACTACAAAGAAAAAGAAAAGAGCAAAAAAAAAAAAATACAAAAATCAGAGTCTAGCTCGAGAGGCCATCTTCGTTCTCTTTTGCGGAGGGGACTCAAGGGCACTGTCACCATCGGCACCACTGTCATCGGAGAAGTGGGACTCATAGTCGGTATCATCCTCTCTATTATATGATCTTGAGCCAACATCATCATCCTCGCTTCCAGACTTGGAGTGCCCGCTCACCGACTCATCAGTGCCGCTGGTCTTAGCATGATCCCCGCTCAAAATTGACTCCAAGGATGAAGAAGTCTCATGTGCCTGAGACTCCTCACTGTGAC
Source organism: Camellia sinensis (assembly GCF_004153795.1). Taxonomy (NCBI): domain Eukaryota; kingdom Viridiplantae; phylum Streptophyta; class Magnoliopsida; order Ericales; family Theaceae; genus Camellia; species Camellia sinensis. The sequence continues at coordinate 445,385 of NW_021028362.1, read as the reverse complement.
GCTAGGCACCCCTACTTTTTGCCCCAACCTTGAATCTCACCCCTGCCACGTCCAGGAGCCTGTCTGCCTTTCCTTCCTGTAGTCAGAGGAGGTGTCGCCAGTGTCGTATGTACAGGTGGAGGCTCAAAACAAGAAATAGGAAATCAGTACAAAGCCATGCAGAATCAGTATGAGTATGGCAAATCAGTACAATATCAGTGTAGAATCAACATGAATATGGCAAATCAGTACAGAGTGTGGTGCAAAATAGTATGAGCATGGCAAAAAGAGAATCAAAGCAATCAGATGAATGAGAAAGGCAGAATACCTAATAACCGTGGAGAGTAAGTAATGTCTCCCTCCCTCGCACCATATGAACCAAAGAGGCAACCAATAGAAGAAGGCCACCTACGTAATCCACTGGCACCTACAAATGAGTTTGGGGAATCAATATCTAGAAAAGAGAGTATACAATGCAAATTGCGAGGCAAAAGCGCATACCTGCTGCACGTCAGGGTTCTTGACATACCGATGCTCTGCCTCCGGCTGCTCAATTAGAATTTGGTAAGCCATCCCATTCAGTCGCCAACATGGGATCGCAGTCAGAATCACGAGCAGACCGGCTACATGAACAGTAGGGGCAGCTCCTCCAGCATGAGGCTTAGCTATAGGAACAACACCTCCAGTAACAAGTGCATCAGTAGCGTCTCCTGTACGAGCTCCAGTCAAGGGTGGCATCAAATGAGTTTGGATGAAGGCAGCATAGTCCCTAACCCTGTGGAATAGGTCAACGTCCTGTCCCACCATAAGCTGTACGATGGCCTCAATAGGTAGACCATCGGCTATCCTCATAAATGATGGAGGCAGAGTAGAAACAACAGGGGCAGGTGAACCCAAAGTCTGGCGCACAAATCTCTATCCCAAATACCAGGTTCAATAGAAGGGACCCTCCAACAAGATCCAAAACTAGGAGGTGTCCAAAGATCCAGCGTACTCATTCCGTATCCCGACTGGCATCGCCGTCCATGGCTACCGCGCAATCTGCGAACAAAAAATTCACAATTGTCAGTTGTCTCAGTTTTTAGAGTATGGATCACAGCATTAGCAATGGAAATGAAGTAGAAGTGAGTATTTCAGATTACCTCACATGTCGCCACTATATCAAAGAATCGGTGGTAGTAAGCAAAGACAGTATCAGCGCGGCGCCGGGGATGGCACCTTCCGTTGTATCGCCGGGAGTAGGGCACAGCAGCCTCAACCTCGTCCCTCGGCACAGGGGCAAGGGTAGGGAAGTACGCATAGACCTAGAGCTATAAGAAAAGATCAGTTTGTGAGTCAACAAGCAGAAATAGAGATAAAGATTGCAAAGCAAAAAGCGTAATGTGCAAACAGAGTTAAAGAAATAAAGTGCAAAGTAGAAAGCATAATGAACAAACAGAATTTGAAAGTGAAAGTGCCATGTGTACCTCCCAGGCTCTCTAGTAGCACCCAACCTTGTTCCTCTTTTTGCGGGAACTGAAGCTCATGTACCCGTATAGGGTGGCGAGGCCAACACCACCCTAATCATAGAACTGGACCCGTGGCAACACCACCAGGGCACTCAGCACGTATAGGCTTACGATATTCCACATATTCACAAACAAGGTGGTACCAAGAAGATATGTCAGGAAGTCCCAGGTGTACTACTCAATCTCCTCCTGAGTCTCTAGATGGCTTCCATGGAAACGGTCTTAGAACCAGCTGTATCTCACCATGGCTGCTCTTTCCAAGGGAGGGCGTGCTCCAAGCAAATGAATCCAAGCCCCCTTCCACTAGCCCATATCAATGTCAAAGGGGATCGGGTCACCCCCTACCTGTAGCCCCGTGATCATAGAGAAGTCGTACGGGGTCATCGTTATCTCCTTAGTGGAGGAGAAGTGGAAAGAGTTAGTGGTGTCCCACTACCTCTCCACCAAAGCCCCAAGTAAAGCTCGGCTCGCCTGAAGTCGTGCAAGCCCAAAGTAGAATAGGCCAAAGCCGACCTTATCAACTAGCTCTCGGACTCTAGCAGGGAGCTCCTGGTACCTATCCCTGTCAGTCACCGCTCCATAGCCTCTCTAGGCGAAAGCATCACCCTATGTTGAAAGAGAAGAATATGTCAGAAGCATAACAGAATGAAAGATTGTAATGAAATAGAAAATCAAGTAAAGTACATGGAAACAAAGTTTCTTCGATCGACGATGTCGTGGAAAAGATGAAAGGCACGCTCCCTCAAGAGGAAGTCCTCAGGCATACCCCCGACGAAATCCTCGAAGCACAACATGCCTTTGGGTGCCATCGCATGTGTACGTGGGTGATAAGTGGCAGGATCGAAGGGCCTCACCCTCAATGGTGGCAACTTAAGCTCATGCTCCGGAGGATAAATCTTCTCTACTGTGATGTCGACGGCAATGTCCTCCGCTACTCCGCTAGCCTCATCTAGCACTGGTATCTCGGGAGGGGCACCATCATGTGGGATGTCATTCGCCATGTGTAGATGTCCCCGAACGTCCCGGGAGGAAATCCCGTTTTGTTCATTTGGGGCTCACTACAGTTCAGGACTCAATGTCACGGTCCTGTGTCTAATCTCGCAGAGTGCAATGCAAGACCGATGAATCGTCGAAGAGTCCAAATCTGGCAAATCGTTTTGGAAAACAGATTTTTAGAAAAAAGTGCCAAACATGGACTGCTTTGCCAGATACAGAGTCGCCACCTAAATATTTTATTTTGGGGAAATTTAGGAAACCCTGACTCGTTGCCTAAGGCCACGTGTCCGTCATCACCAAAGTTGCCTTGGCTCGGGAACTTGGGTACGATTGGGGAAGGTCACTTCGTGAGCACCCCCGCTCGCCTGATCCGAAGATCGGCCTGTACTATGCACGCTATTTTGTTTTGAAAACATATGTGTTCTTATTTCGGTTAATTAGCTAGAATTTACTATGTGATGTGCACAACACGCAAGTATAGACTAGATCGCCTAATTTGGAACAAAACATCGCATATCCGTCTTGTTTTGGAAAATGGTTTGAAATTTGCTACTCGCAAGTAGGCTAAAACACGGGTTTCAACAAATTATTCCAATTCAACCAACCCAACCTTCATCCACAGGCATTCAGGCAGTTATATCACATAAGCAAATAGCCTCATGGTAACCATGCTGTCGTGTTAACACTCACATACATGCAAGATGCTAAAGCACAAATGCTCACAGTGTACTCCGAGCCAAAACAAGAAACTAGTTAGAAATCATGCATGATCCTAGTTCATGTTAAGATGGCTAATGCATCACAGACAAAAATGCAACTAGAATAGGCACGGCTAATCTAATAATGGCATATGGAATGCAACAACTCAATACACGTATTCAAGTTGGAATCAAAATTCAATACAGTTAGTATGATGCGCCGAGCCTGGTGCATGCAATACTGATGAATGATGCAAACATGCATAGCATAAGGATGCTAATTGAAATGTGCCCTGGAACTAACCATTGTAAGCAGTTAAGTAAAAGGTAAAAAGAATTGGAGGTTGGAAGACATGCATCACACATACGCACGCTTATTACACAATTGCGCCCTCTCGAGGGAGGGACCGAAAGAATAATACAAATTAATTAACTAACAAGCTAACTAAATATTACACAACGCCAAGAACCCTAACAACAACTCCTTCGAGCCTTAACAACCCAAGGATGGTGTAACACTAGGTGTCTTAGTGCAAAACAAAGAACAAACACCCCTTTAGGGCACAAAATATAGTCAAACAAGGGAGTATAGATACAAAACTATATCTAAGCTCTCTAACCTAATTTTTATGAACCCTGGAGGAGGGAGGAGGAGCTCCCTCTTTATAGAGGCTCAAGTCCTCAAGCTTCCAAAAGAAGATAAACAAGAGGCAAATCCCTCTGTACACGTGTATGGAAGGGGTGTAATGTGGCATAAAATATCTGCCAAAAGCAGATGAAAATGGGTCGGCTAAAAAATATGGCCGATTGACCAACAAAAATGGCCGGCCGACCAAAAACAATGCGATGCATTTTCAAAGCAATTTATGCACTACCACCCTCCTCAGCATGTTTGAGACTTAGAGGAGCATGGTTCTCGACCCTCAGGCCATCAATCACGCATTTCAATGCATGATGGCCCAAAAGAGTCAAGCGTGCAATTCGATATCAAATGAAATGCACAAAACACATAAGGGACCTTAACCTCTATCATGTGTGATCAAGAGGCAAGGCAATGCACACACAATGCCATGCAACCTAAGCATGCAAACAACTCAAGCATGTGAACAAGCATGCAAACATGCAAGCATGTAGTCAACATATCAAATGCATGACAAGATGCAAAATGCAACTTAAGCATGCAACAACATGCGATGAGCAAAGTATGCAACAACATACAAGGCGAGCATGTAACAACATGCAAAGGATGGACTTACACCAAGACGGACAGCTCTCTAATAGGTCCAAAACAGTGGCCAAAATGCTAAGGGATAAGGGACAAAACCACATACAAACATGCATGCTAATAGCCCGTCACTTTAAGCACAAAAGGGCAACCCTTAAGCACACTTAAAAGAGGATGAACATGGACAAATAGCATACATTGTAAGCTCTGAAAACATGTTAGAAATGGTGCCAAACCAACTAAACAAATCAAGCAAAGCATGCAACCAAGCCCAAAATTTGGAAACTAGCCATGGGACTCGAACCAAGACTACATGAAGCAAACCCCAAAGGGCCATGGGGACCTAAAACAGTCCCAAGGCAAGTCTAATCAAGACCAAAAGTGAGCTCGAAACTAGCCAATACAAGCTAGATTAAAGGGGCAAAATCATGAGGCATGCAAGGCCACCGAAGAGGTGTTACACTACACCTAATACAACCAAACATGGCATGACTCAAGCAACAAAAATCAGAGATATGACATGTTAAAATGAGCCCAAAAACCTACTTAGATGGCATCTAAATGGTTTAAGCATGATGGCATACACAATGGTCCAAACATGGAGCATAAAACAACAACTCTTTAAGACATTAAAGGAGCATCAAATGTAAGTAAACAAGCATGCCATATGGACTGAAATAAGCCAAGTAATGCATGCTAGTGGGTTCAAAACTCAAAGCCTTCAAGCTAGATTGCATGGTAGCTACACAAAGCAAGTCATGGACAACCAAAACAACCAAAATCAGAGCTCAAGCACGTTAAAACAAGGCTAGAAGCTTCACAAAGTTGAGCCAAAATTATGGTAAAAACACATGTTACAACATGATGCATGTTAAGGCCAAAACATGGGATTATAAGGCAAGTGTATGGAGTATACATCGCATGTCTAAACCAACTTAAAAAAGTGCTATATCATGTCAAAACAAAGCCTAATATTTACTGAAATGGAACTAAAACAAGCTAGGCAAACATGCTACAACACAAGCCATTTATGCAAGCATCAAAGATAACATGGAGAGGGGATGACCCTCTCCTATTTGGGACCTCAAAACCACCTCTCCACCACTAAAAATCCTCTGGATTTCAGTGGTAGAGAGGTCATGCAAAGACCAAACCAATGGCCAAAATGGATGGCCTAAAACAAGGCCTAACAAGGCCTTGGAGGGGGGAAACAACCCCAAACCTCAAAGTGACCTTAAACAAAGTTCTAAAGCACACAAAATCAGAACTTTTATTAGTTTATAGCTAAGCTTAAAAATAGATGCAAGATAAGTTAAAAGCTTGTGCAAAAATGGGGAATAAAAGAGGTAGTTCTCACCCTTGAAGAATACTTCAAGAACAGCAACTCCAGTAGGTTCCTTGGATCAAAACCAGCCCAAGAATCCTAACAACAACTCCTTAGAGCCTCAGCAACCAAGGATGGTGTAACACTAGGTGTCTTAGTGTAAAACTAAGAACAAAAACACCTTTAGGGCATAAAACACACACACAAATATAAAGAGAGGGAACTATAGAGATAGATAGATACAAAATCTTCTAACCTAAATTCCAGAACCTCTGGAAAGTGAGGGGAGGCTCCCCTCTTATAGGAATTCAATTCCTAAGCTTCTTGGAGAAGCTAACGTAAAGGAGCAAATCCCTTTATATACGTGTATGGAGGGGGTGTGTTGCGGGTGCCAGCTATGACAGCTGGTATAAAATATCTGCCAAAAGCAGATGGAAAGGGGTCGGCTGGAAAATGTGGCCGATTGACCAACAAAAATGGCCGACCGACCAAAAACATTGCCGACCGACCAAAATATTTGGCCGGTAGCAAGAAACCAGAGCTAGTGGCCTCAAGCCAAGGTCGGTGAGGTGTAGGGATGGCCAACATGCCATTCCCTACCCTCAGAAGCAAAAACACAAGTGTTTGGTGTACAACCAAGCACAAAACAAACAAGTCGAGAGGTCTTGAGGCAAGGCACGCGACCGAAACCTCCGAGAACTCAAGACGAACACGAACATGGATGATCACCTAGTGTTGAAATGGTGACGTCCAAGTTTTGAGGACGGTCAAAAATGGGGTGTCTACACCATGGAGAAATATAGTAGTGGTGAGAGAAAATGAGAGAAAAATGAGAAAAATAGGTGAAAAATCCAAAAAGTCAAACCCTAGGAAAGAGAAAAAGTCAAAACCCAGATGAAAGTACAGAAACCAAGAAAAACTCGTGAGAAATGAGCCAAAACAATGAAAATCCCAAAAACTCAACCAAAACAAAATCCAATCGGTTCAAAGTGTAGAGGATTAAGAGGGTTTTACGGAAGAAAAAAAAGTCGCGTGGTTCATTGGGTAACGTGCGTAGGATGAAAATCTAGAGAAAGAGAGCTCCTAGAGAGAGAAATAGGAAGTTTTCAGATGTCAAGGCATGAGAAAATGAGGCTTAGATCTTGTTTTAATGAGCCACGAACGTAAAATCCCGAAACTACCCTCGAATTTGGTCGGGTGGCCGACCGGCCAATTATGTGGCCGATCGTCCCTTTGTTTTGGCCGTTTGACCCTCAAGTGGTCCAGAGTTGGTTTTTGCAGAGATCTTGCTTGTTCCGTGCATAATTGGTCCTATTTTCATCTTGAAAAGGCAAATTGAAGAATTTGGGTTTGTTTCAACTTCAGAAAGTCCTGAGATTGTATTTCGATTACGTCATTCCGAGTCCCGTAATTTCTCCGAAGTGGGAAAATGCCCCCATCTTAAGCTTGAGCAAGTTTTATCCTTTTTTTTTTAGCATTTAAGGACCTCTGAACGGTAAGTCAAAGATCCTTATGAGGTGTTTTCATAATACCACTTTCTATTTATCTTTTCATTTCTGTTGTCTATCTTGTTGCATGGAACGTGCATCGTATCATATTTCCTATCAATTGTATCGTATTATGTTGCATCCGTGTGCATCATGCCTTTTGTGTTCCCCCTTATCATGTGAGTGTGATTTGGCTTACATCTTCCACCCTTTCTGCGTGAAGCGTAGTTTGGCATGGAGCTTTTTCCCTTTCTACGCGAAGCGTAGTTTGGCTAGTACCCCATCCCCTTATCGCGTGAGTAGGATTTGGCTTGTACCCTTCTCCTTATCGTGTGAGTGAGATTTTCCTTGTACCCCTTCCCCGTATCACATGAGTGTGATTTGGCTTGCACCCTCCTCCCTTTCTGCGCAAAATGTAGTTTGGCATGGAGCTTTTCCTTTTTTTGCACGAAACGTAGTTTGGCTTATCCCCTTTCCCCTTATTGCATGAGTGCGATTTGGCTTGTACCCTTTCCCCTTATCACGTGAGTATGATTTGGCTTGCACCCTCTACCCTTTCTACGCGAAACGTAGTTTGGCATGGAGTTTTTCCCCTTTCTGCGAGAAACGTAGTTTGGCTAGTACCCCTTCCCCTTATCACGTGAGTGTGATTTGGCTTGCACCACCCTTTTTGCGCGAAGCATAGTTTGGCATGGAGCTTTTCCCCTTTCTGCGCGAAGCATAGTTTTGCTAGTACCCCTTCTCCATATCACGTGAGTGAGATTTGGCTTGCACCTTCCACCCTTTTCTACGCGAAGCGTAGTTTGGCATGGAGCTTTTTTCCCTTTTTGCGTAAAATGTAGTTTGGCTTACACCCTCCTCTCTTTCAACGGGAGGCGTGGTTTGGTATGGAGCTTTTACCCTTTCGCGTGAAATGCGTTAAGTTGCTCTTTCTCCTGGTTACAATCTTCTCTCTCTTTGTATAAATACGGAGAGATATAGTTGCACTATTTTTTCTCCTTTCATGCGAAACGTGTTTGGAATTGTTGTTTGCTTACTCTTTTTCGTGTGAGGCACGATTAGGTTTGTTTTGATTTAAGCTTGGGGCTTGTTTCATTCATATGCTGTCATCTTGTTATTTGCTCGTTGCATTGTCTTGCATGATCATGGATTTTCAAAATAAATCGGCTTCGCGAGGCGTGTAAATCCAAATTCCTAAATGCATTGCATTGTGTATCATTTGCATCTTGCCCTTGAACTATGCGGGTTTGATTCCTTGCAAAGGGTTACGTAGACAACTTTTGAGTTCAACCAATTGCATTTACATTTTGATTAATTGCCCAAGTCTTGCGGCCTTGTCAAAATGGGTCATCTTCAGGCTTTGACATTCACTCACATCATATCATAACTTCGAGCTCTATCAAAGATGGGCAACTATAGACACCCCATTTTTTACTGCCCTTAAGACTTGGGCACCTCATGTTGAGCACTCAATGATGAATTATTACCCTGTACAATTGTTCAATTTCCTCAGCAAAATGCTTCAGTTTTTGAACTTCTGAGCCCAAACCTGGCACCCCCTTTGGACCAAAACATATTTTTTTCTAGCCTGACCACCCAAAGGCCTGCTGGCCAACAAGTGGTTGGCAAGCCATTTTTGGATGGCTGGTCGTCTACCTTTATGGCCGGCTAGCCATATCTAGTGGCAGACAGATATTTTACAGCCAGCTGCCCCCCATGTGCATGCCTTGCACTAGCTGGCTCGTTACATATATTTTCAACAAGGGAACCTATTTTTCTATAAATACTTGACCATCCCTCATGGTTTTAGGTTAGAAAATGTGGTAAAGTGGATTAGAAATACCCTTGGATCCTGGTAGACACTCTTGATCCTCTGGTTACAACCTGAAAAAGGAATGAACACTCTGGTCGGGGTTGCCAGAATTAACACTCTGACGGACAAGTCAGTATTCTCTCAAGTCTTACTTCTATTTCAAGTTATCTCCTTTTTTTCCCCTTTTTTTACATACCTCAGTTTGACTGAAGCTCCTCCTTTTTATATTGCACTCCAGGAGCCCACTTTCCCATCATCACCTTTCGCCATCACATCCGAGATCTCCAAATGTGTCAAAAGAATTACGGAATACTTAGACCTCAGATAGATTCTACTCGGTCTTTAGATGGGTCTGGTCATGCCGAGTTATCCTCGCCACTGTTCATCTCTCAGCATCCTCTGAGCAGATCCTGAGCGGTCACTTTTACTCAGCCCCCACAATTGCCCCCAAACGTCCAAATTATATATTTATTCGGCGTGTTTGGTTTCTCGGCTAGCATATCCGACAATCCTCAAAAGTCAGAGATACGGCGGTTGCACTCCTTTTTGTACTGATTCGTTAGAGCAGACGCGTTAATCATTACAGCTTCTCACCCCTTCGTATATGACATTCATTTAATGCGATTTAAAAATATGTACATCCGTATATTCTTGAAACGAAAGGCCATCCTTTGACCATTCTTCATTCTAACCTTCTTCAAGACCTCTGCAATCTCGCTTCCCACTATTCATCTTTATGCTAATCCTGTAAGTCCCCCTCTCTCTTCTCGCTCTATTCTTCATTCCAGTTCTCTGCGTGTTTTTGCTTTATTTTATTTTACACTTTGTTTTCATTCTGTATCAAATGGGCGAGGCACTTGAAAGATCTGCTCTCAGAGGATCAAGTTACAGCCTTCCATCATCACTTTTTGATTCCAGACGATGTCCACTTATCCCTTGTTGCAGATAATGTGGTGGATATGGAGAGTACTGACATGAACACGTTTAATTTCCCACTCTTGGCAATCGCTGAGGGTGGAGTCTGATTCCCCCTTCACCCTTTCCTTAGGATTGTCCAACGTTGTTGGGGGCTAATGCCCTCCCAACCTAACATGAACTTTTACCAAATAATCATGGGTATAGTAGAATTGAACTATCGACTAAGTCTTAACCTAGGGATCCCAGCTATTCATCATTGCTATGTCATGGCAAAATCAACCGGTTAGTAGGGCTATTACTTCTTGAGAGCCAAATACATTGATCACCACGTGGTGACTATGCTCGCCAACACTGGAAAAAGGGTTGACGACGTTATGGTCATCGTTTGAGGTAATTGGGAATTTGGTGAGGGAGAAGATTGTCAAAACCCAGTGCCAAGACAAAAAGGCGAGCCACGTGGCTAACTATAAATGTTATGTTTTGCATAAACAATTTATTCAGCTTAACTATTAGATGCTGAATTCATTCTGTCTTTGCAGGCAACGACTTAAAACGAACATTGACATCGACAGACGAAACCGTCCTTGAACAAGTGATGACAATTCTCAATTACAAAGGTCGTGAGCGGCCCACGTCTTACTGAAGTACGATCCTAATTACTCCACTTTCTCCGTCGCAGATAATATCCCCGTGCTAAGAGACGAGTGACAACTTATTGCACTCATATTCTCTACTTTCAAAAGCCTAAAGGATATTGGTGCCGAGGGTTCTGACGCTAATGCCGTGAATAACTCAAGCAGAGGACCAGGAGCTGAACAAGGAGATTGACTTGGCATTTAAGCACATCATCCCTGATCGTTCTGACCACCCTTCTACTTCTAGCTGAGTAGACTTATCCGTTACTAAGGATGATATTTTCACTAGTTTGGAGGATCTACCAGGGGTCGAATCAGAAGTCGAAGAGATGGGAGGAGAATCTCTCGTCCAACTCGTCAGAAGACGGAATGCTGAAAGGATAGGGGCCAGGCGACAAGGTGGCGGTTCTGGGAGGAGCCAAGTAACTCCAACGCATGAGGTCACTCCAGAAAAGACGACCTACCAAGAGATTGTCTCCGAATTTGCTCCTGAGCCACAAACACAAGTTATTAAAGCCAATCTTCAAGGGCAGAAGCGATCTGTCGAGATAGAACCAGACCCATCTAAGGCGCCAATTGATAAACGACCTAGGTTAGAGATGCCGCCCATCACTGATAGTTTATCCGAGCCATTCATCATTCCACCATGAATGAAGAATGCGCCGGTTCGATCTAGCGGGTCAGCCATCAAAGATCTGGCTGTGGCCCTTAGTGTGGCTTTGGCTCTCTCGCTTCTAGCGGACAGGACAACTTTTCGTGCCGAACCGAATGTAATTGTGATTGCTCTGGTGGTGCAGTCAGCCATACTAGTAAGTTTTTATAAAATGTCTGACTTTGTGAATTTCTTTTTTGAATCCGACTAAAGTCTTGACTTTATTGATGTCACATCAGACAGCAAGAAGGCTTACCAAGATCGGTCGGCGGCATTACAATGTTGTAGAGTGACTCGGTATCCTTGAAGGCCAACTTGAAGCTGAAAAAGACAAAGTCGTTGTTGCAGCGGCCAATTTGTCTGTAGCGACAACTAAGGTGGAAGAAGAGCAAAGGAAGGTTGTTCCTACTGAGGAAAAAGCACAGCACACCGACTTGTTTCGTAGCGCTGCTAAAGAAAGGGAAAATTTGATAGATGATTCCATTAAATCGGCTTAAGACGAAATGTTAAAGCTAAAGGCTGAACTTGACGTCGAGAGGAAGGCGATGGAGCATGCTACGGCAGATGCAGCCATGGCTTTTTATGCCAAAGAGACTAAGGCAAAGGAATTATATGCTGATGAAGTGGTGAAGTTCAAGAATCGCGGTTTTAAGCACGGATGGCTCAAACTTTGGCAGCCACCAACGTGACTATCGATGAGCCGATTCTCGACGAACAGTTGGAAGTTGAACTATTGGAATCAGATCCAGAGGAATTCGACTTCTGAGTTGCCATTTTTGTAATAGATATTTTTGTTTTCTACTGTTTACTCTGATTAGCCGTTTTTGTAATAGATTTTTGTTTTCAACAGCTTACTTTGATCGGCCGTTTTTGTAATAGATGTGTTAAACGATTTAGGCATTGTACTAGGCTATTTTCATGTATAAAGTGTCGAATGTATCCGTGCAGTTTATTAATGAAAATGTTCGTTTTACTTATAAATCTGTGAGTATGCCTTGTTTGGTTAGTGATAATAAAAAGAAGAATAAGGATAATAAAAATGAGAAAATTACCAAGTGGGGCAATTGTACTAATTCGACAAAACTAATGAAGAGCTGAATAGATTAATAAATCTGCCCTTGCCCCAGCTAACCACTGAGTGTAACCGCCAAATATAGCCTGAAAGCAGCTTATGAGGTCAGGTGGGGCAACTGTCCGAATTTGGAAAAACTAAAGGAGGGCCGAATAGATTAATAAATTAGCCCTTGCCCCAGCTGACCACTGAGCGTAACCGCCGATTACAATCTAAAAGTAGCTCATGAGGTTAGGTAGGGCAACTGTTCGACTTCGGCAAAACTAAAGGAGGGTCGAATAGGTTAATAAATCTTTCCTTGGCCCAGTTGACCACTAAGCGTAACCGCCGAATTTAGTTTGAAAGTTGCTCATGGGGTTAGGTAGGACAACTATCCGAATTTGGCAAAACTAAAGAAGAGCTGAATAGATTAATAAATCTACCCTTGCCCTAGCTGACCACTGAGCGTAACCACCGAATACAGTCTGAAAGAAGCTCATGGGGTTAGGTGGGGCAACTGTCTGAATTCAGCAAAACTAAAGGAGAGCCAAATAGACTAATAAATATTCCCTTGCCCTAGCTGACCACTAAGTATAATAGTCGAATACGTAAGTAGGCAAAGAAGGGTGCTCCGAATTCAGAGGCACTCCGAATTCAGAGGCTTTTTCGGCCCAAATATGAGCATGCACGAAGGGTGCTCCGAATTCGGAGTCTTGGTTATGGCCAATAGTGATAACTACGAAGGGCGCTTCGAATTCGGAGGCTTTTTCAGCCCAAACGTGAGCATGCACGAAGAGCACTCCAAATTCAGAGTCTTGGTTATGGCCAATCATGATATCCACGAAAGGTGCTCCAAATTCAGAGGCTTTTTTGGCCCAAACATGAGCATACACGAAGGGTGCTCTGAATTCGGAGTCTTGGTTATGGCCAATCATGATATCCACGAAGGGAACTCCAAATTCAAAGGCTTTTTCGACCCAAATGTGAGCATGCACAAAGGGCACTTCGCATTCAGAGTCTTGATTATGGCCAATCGTGATATCCACGAAGAGCACTCCGAATTCAGAGGTTTTTTCATCATTCAACCATTTTCAATGAGACGATACATATTGCAGAATACGTAGATGCATACATGTTTATATAACAATAGAAATAAATAAAAAAAATGAACTAGTATGTCGTACAAGTTGGCTCAATGATAAACTTTACGCAAGTGGGTCAAATTCCAGGGGCATGGTAAACTTCTGCCGGGCATGTCTGAAAGTCGATACACCCTCATTTTAGCAATGGAATCAATTTGGTAAGGATCGTCCCAGTTGGGGCCTAATTTACTGTCTGCTAGATTTTTAGTAGTAGGAAGCACTTTCTTGAGGACCAATTCTCTAGGCGCATAACGATGCAACTGCATGCGCTAGTTATATGACTTGGTGAGCTACTGCTGATACCGCGTCATGCACGTAAGAGCACGATCTCAGCGTTCTACAATCAAAGTCAAATCTAAGGCCAACATCATGTCATAATGCCCCATGTCAAAAACCTTGAAATTCAGTGTGGGCAAGTCAATTTCAAGAGGGATAATAGCCTGTGTCCCAAAGCACAAGGCGAACGGTATTGCTCCCGTAAATCGCCTTGGAGTGGTACAATGAGCCCACAATATACTGGGCAACTCTTTAACCTACTTGCCTTTAGCCTTCTCCAATCGTTTCTTGATGCCGTCTAGGATCACTTTATTAGAGGCCTCAGCCTAACCGTTGCTTTATAGGTACGTCAGTGAGGAAAAATAGGGCCGAATACCGTATATATTACATAACTCCCGATAGACATCACAATCGAATTGGGTGTCATTGTTCGATACCAGTGCTCTCGGTATGCCGAATCGAGTTATAATGTTTTTCCATACAAAGCGTTTAACATCGACATCTTGGATATGTGCCGATGCCTCTGCTTCGACCCACTTCGTGAAATAATTTGTTGCGACGATCAGGAATCGTTTGTTTCCCGGAGCTCGCGATAATGGCCGGACGATGTCAAGTCCCCGTTGAGCAAATGGCCAAGGACTAGTAACAAAATTTAAATCTTTGGCAAGCAGATGAGTAAATGGGGAAAACTTTTGGCATTGTTTGCATTTCTTCACGTAGTTATCGGCATCAGTACGCATGGTCGACCAATAATATCCCTGTTTTACGACTCAATGAGCCAATGAGTGTCCTCCAGAGTGGGCACCGCAATTACCTTCATGTATCTCGGCCAAGAAGTCCTCAACTTTGTCTGGGTGAACACATTCCAAATATGGCCCAGAGAGAGATTTTTTGTATAGCTTTCCCTGCGGATCCAGATAATATCGCAAGGCTTTATTCCGCAATTTGTGGGCTTCTTTCTTATCTGTTGGGAGCTGCTCTAAGGAAAGAAATGCGACGATAGTGTCCATCCAACTTGGTCCTGACTCAATGATGTTAATCTAAACTGTTTCAGAAGAAGTGACACTCGGCTTTGGGATGAACCCTACTTTGATGGTTCATTTGACTTCTGAGTTAATGGAGGAAACTAGGCAATCAAGGGCATCTGCATGTGTGTTCTAATCCTGGGTTATCTGATTCAGCTCATGGTGGTCGAATTTCGTGAGCAAGGAATTTGCCATTTTCATATAGGTTGCCATTCGGTCAGTTTTAGCTGCATATTCCTCTTTCAACTGGTTGATGAGTAACTTTAAGTCATAGAAAACATGTAACTGCCATGCACCAAGATGAAGTGCATTACAAAGGCCGATTAGCAATGCTTCGTATTCGGCCTCGTTATTTGATGCATCGAAACCTAGTTTGACTGCTTGCTTGATTATTGCCCCTTCGGGGGTCATGATTACTACGCCTGCCCCGTTACCACGTTGGTTAGATGATCCATCACAATACATTTACCAAATTTCTCCAACATACATTCTCCATTCAGGTTGAGGTTGAAGGGGGACTTGATCAGATTTGAAGTCGACATGGCATCTAGTGAACTCGGCTACAAAAGTTGGCCAACACTTGCCCCTTAATACCCGTTCTAGGAAAAAATTAAATGTCATACTGGCCGAGTTCGAAAGCCCATTTAGAGACTCGTCCCGATGCTTCCGCGCTACGGGGTGCTGCTTGGAGAGGATAGTCCGTTATTTCCCTTATGGTATGAGCCTAAAAATAGTGTATCAGCTTTCTGGCAGCCACCATGAGGGTTAGGATGAGTTTTTCCAGTGGTAGGTATCGTGTCTCAGTGTCAACCATGGCCTTTCTTACATAGTAGATTGGTTGCTGCTCCCGAGTTCTTCCTTCAGTAACATGGCGCTGACCGTCTGGTCGGATATTTCCAGATATAATATGAGCGGATCACTTGGCGATGGGGTTGCCAAGAGTGGCGCTGATCGGAGATAAGTTTTCAAGCTGTCTTGCACGGCCTGGCACTCCAATGTCCATTCAAATGCTTTGCCTTGCCGAAGTGTGTGAAAAAATTGTCAGCAACGATCTGAGGAATAGCTGATAAACCTATTGAGGACGGCAGCCATTCCCATCAACTTCTGAACTTCTTTGGTTGACTAAGGGGAGCCGAGTTCTAGAATTATTGTGATCTACTTTGGGTTGGCCTCTATTCCGCGATGGTTCACAATATAGCTGAAAAACTTGTCGGATCTGATGCCGAATGCGCACTTTGAGGCATTTAGTTTTATCTTGTACTTTAGAAGAATGCTGAAGGTTTTTGCTAAATCGGCTAGATAGACATGCTTTTCCTTGGATTTCATCACCATGTCATGGGTGTATACTTCCACGGTGTGGCCGAGTTGGTCCTTAAACATAGTGGTAACCAGCCTCTGGTATGTTGCGCTCGCATTCTTTAGTCCGAAGGGCATGACCTTGTACCAATAGGTTCCCCTTGGGGTGAGGAATGCGGTCTTTTCTTGATCCTCTGGATGCATGGCAATTTGATGATAATCCCTGTAGGCATCCAAGAAGCTCATGTGCTGATGATGCACCGTTGCATTCACAAGTTGGTCGATTCTGGGAAGAGGAAAGCAATCCATAGGAACAGGCCCTATTCAAGTCCGTGAAATCGACACAAACGTGCCAAGATCCATTTTTCTTCTTTACAACCACGGTATTGGATAACCACGTGGGATAAGTTACTTCACAAATTGCCTCGGCATCAAGTAACCTATCAGCTCCATCAACAACGGCCGATGCATGCTCTGCGACTGACCACCGACTTTTCTAATTGATTGGGTTGACGTTTAAATAGTGCTGGGCCACAATTGGATCCACCCCCGGCATTTCATATGGTGTCCATGCAAACACATCAATGTTGCCGAATAAAAAGGAAATCAGCTCGTGTCTTTCAACTTCATTCAGGGAAGTGCCAATCATGAAGAACTTGTTAGGGTCCCCATTGATTTCGACCCAATCAAGGTCTTCAGTTGCCTTCTCGTTATGGGTTTTTCCAATGTCCTTGAGGCTTTCTCGATCCGGTCCTTCAATCGAGTTCACTTTCAGTTCCTTTAGCCTTTTTGCAGCAGCAATAAGATAGCATGCCTGTGCCAATTTTTGAGAGCCCCAAATCTGCTCTATGCCATATTCAGTTAGAAAACGGAGTAGTTGATGGTAGGTGCTTGTCACGGCCTGCATAGCATGCAACCAAGTCCTTTCCATGATAAGATTGTATGATGGCGGGAGTTTGACGACCAAAACTTCTACGTCAACTGATTTGGTACCTGCCTGTACTAGTAGTGTGATCTTGTCCAAAGGGTACTCAGGGTTAGCGTTGAAGCCGAACAGTGGGTAATCGGCCGATAACAAATCCGAATTCGTGAAGCCAAGTTTAATAAATGTCTTGTAATACATTATTTCTGAGGTGCTTCCTTGATTGATGAGAACACGCTCGACTGTGAATCTGTTCACGCGTAGCTCAATGATGAGGGGATCAGCGCAGGGGAGAGTTACTCCGTCTGGGTCGGTGTCGTCAAAGCTCATCTTGCCAATTTCATGGGGTTATTTGGCTGCTGTGATTGGATTGGACGGGCTAGGTTGCAACTGAATTGTACGTATTTTGGCTGGCGATGGTAGGCTGTATATCATGTGAATTACACCAAGTGGAGGTGAATCCGGCCGTAGAGCTATCGTGTTCAGTGGATTATTCTTTCGGATATGTTGTGCCAACCGACCGTCATGCACTAACTCCTCCAGGTGGTCTTTCAGTGCATAATAGCTGTCAGTGTCGTAGCCATGGTCCTTGTGATATTTGTACCGCCTATGTCTTCTTTTAGTATCAGGGGGCCCATCATCTTGGATGCCCACTTAAAGAACAAAAGATGCTAGACTTTGGGTAGGATCTCACTGATCGGCTCTACCAATTCCGTATACTTCTTGTCCGAACGTCTGGTGCGCCTGTTATCCACTTGATAGTATTCGTTTGAACACTACCCGCTTGATCAGCGCGAATCA
This sequence comes from Camellia sinensis, assembly GCF_004153795.1. Taxonomy (NCBI): domain Eukaryota; kingdom Viridiplantae; phylum Streptophyta; class Magnoliopsida; order Ericales; family Theaceae; genus Camellia; species Camellia sinensis. Next base: position 427,637 of record NW_021028362.1, on the reverse strand, counting down.
TGCCGGTTGTCTCATTTAGCCCGAATCTAAAGCTCAGGGCTACTTGGTGGCACAGCGCTTATTGATTGAACCAAACCAGATGGCGCTGATTTAATGACTTTATATCAGACCTTGATGCGGAGAGTATCGTCTTCCACCTTGCAGTACTCCTCAACTTTCTTCATTAGTACCCTGACTGTTTTGGGAGGCCGTCTAGTTAACGAACTTCGAAGAGGACTATCGAGGTGTAACCCCATCTTAAGGCGGTAATGGCCATGGAATCATTGCAGGCATCATCCACCAAGTTGAAACACTTCCAATAGCACGCCGAATACTCACGAAGGGTCTCTTCTGGTCTAATCTGCATCGCCTATAGAGAGTCGGCTTGCTTTGGTTCGACGTCGTTGGTGATGAATCTTGCCCTGAAGGATTTTTGGAGCTGATAAAAGCTTTTTATTGACGTCGGCTCCAGTTTATAATACCATCTGATGACCAATGGTCCCAGGCTACTTGGAAACATTCGACACATAAGGGCCTCATCATCAGCATGCAACGTCATCACTTGTTTGTAATGACGAATGTGGTCCGTCGGGTCTGACTTTTCGTCGTACAGGGCGAATGTCGGTGCTTTGAACATTTTGGACAGCACAGCCCTTGCAATGAGTCGTACAAAAGGGTCGTGCATGTCCTCTTCATCTGAACCATCACTTCCTTTTCCTCACATGTGTCGTACATACGGACTACCCTCGGATGTGCTGGATACATCAACTCGCCCCTTCTTTCTGGGTTTTTGAGATGGCGAATTGGAATCACTGCCACTATCATGTTTCCGATGTCGACGTCATTGATCATCCTTCTTCTTCTCTGGCAATCGACCCCGGTCATGATGTGCGGCCTGTTGGGATTTGGCTACCTCCAGGGCCAATTCCTTACATAAGCGCTCGTTATCGGTCGCCATATCTTCCAGACGTTGTTCATTTCGTTTTGCTTGATCCATGATCGTCTGCATAGTCTCCTGCATAGAGGTTGAGGGTGAGGTTTGAGCTACTGGGTTGAAGTTCAGGGCCCTTCGCGTGGTGATATTCTCCGGTCCAAGCAAGTTTCTTGGAGTAACATCATCTCTTGGTGTAACATTGTCAGCAACAAGAGAAGGATCATCTGTTACGCCTGCCATGACTGCACTTTAGTATTCCCACAGACAGTGCTAATTGTGGTAAAGTGGTTTGAAAATACTCTTTGATCTTGGTAGACGCTCTTGATCCTCTGGTTGCTACCTGAAAAAGGAATGAACACTTCGGTCGGGGGTGTTGGAATTAGCACTCCGACAAACAAATCAGTATTCTCTCAAGTCTTACTTCTATTTCAAGTTATCTTATTTTTCTTCCTTTTTTTGCATACCTCTATTTGATTGAAGCTCCTTCTTTTTATACTGCACTCCAGGGGCCCACTTTCCCATCATCCCCTTTCGCCATCACATCCGAGACCCCCAGATGTGTCAGAAGAATTACGGAATACTCACCCCTCAAATAGATTCCACTCGGCCTTCAAATGGGTCTGGTCGTGCTGAGTTATCCTCGCCAGTGTTCATCTCTTAGCATCCTCTAAGCAGGTTCTGAGCGATCACTTTTACTCGGCCCCCACAGAAAATTTTCCTAAGAGCCTATAGCTTGCCAAACACACTTCCTCTTTCTCTCTTGAAATATACATACACTACTCATACATTTCCTAAATCAAAGACTTGAGACCTTTTGCTAAGATTCTTGACCCTAAATTTCAGCTCTTGAGAGTGATCACATTGTGGTTTGTGAGCTAAAGAGTATCTTTTCTTCAAAGGTATAACCTTTGCCATCTTTTGCCTTGTTTACACTACTATTTTCCTCTCATTTTCTTGTTGTTTATACATTGTTTTGGACTTGTTTTAATTACTGAAACTTGTAATTTAAAAGCTACTAACGGTAGAGGGGTTAACCATCCTTTCTTGAACCTTGTCCCATAGCTTATATCCTTGTTCTTCCCACTTGTTTCTTTACTTTTAGATAATATTTTTTAGAGTTTATTTTAGCTTAAAAATGTGGTTTTGAGTCACAAAAAAAGATGAGGGGTTAGCCACCCTTCCTTAGGCTTGTTGATTGTTTGAAACCTCTTGGTGTTAGCCTCATTTTCCGCACTTTTTCCACCTTAAAAACTCAATTTTCAGCACTATTTCAGGGTTGTTTCAGTGCAATTTTGTGTGTTTAAATATACTTTAAAAATTGTAGATGTGTTGTTGTCAGTCCTCATGGGTGTAGTCTTCATTCCATTTGAGTTGATAGTCCTTTCATACACTTTTGAGACCCCAAAATGTGTCAGAAGAATTACGGAATACTCACCCCTCAGATAGATTCCACTCGACCTTCAAATGGGTCTGGTCGTGCTGAGTTATCCTTGCCAGTGTTCATCTCTTAGCATCCTCTGAGCAGGTTCTGAGCGATCACTTTTACTCGGCCCCCACAGAAAATTTTCCTAAGAGCCTATAGCTTGCCAAGCACACTTCCTCTTTCTCTCTTGAAATATACATACACTACTCATACATTTCCTAAATCAAAGACTTGAGACCTCTTGCTAAGATTCTTGACCCTAAATTTCAGCTCATGAGAGTGATCACATTGTGGTTTGTGAGCTAAAGAGTATCTTTTCTTCAAAGGTATAACCTTTGCCATCTTTTGCCTTGTTTACACTACTCTTTTCCTCTCATTTTCTTGTTGTTTATACATTGTTTTGGACTTGTTTTAATTACTGAAACTTGTAATTTAAAAGCTACTAACGGTAGAGGGGTTAACCATCCTTTCTTGAACCTTGTCCCATAGCTTATATCCTTGTTCTTCCCACTTGTTTCTTTACTTTTAGATAATATTTTTTAGAGTTTATTTTAGCTTAAAAATGTGGTTTTGAGTCACAAAAAAAGATGAGGGGTTAGCCACCCTTCCTTAGGCTTGTTGATTGTTTGAAACCTCTTGGTGTTAGCCTCATTTTCCGCACTTTTTCCACCTTAAAAACTCAATTTTCAGCACTATTTCAGGGTTGTTTCAGTGCAATTTTGTGTGTTTAAATATACTTTAAAAATTGTAGATGTGTTGTTGTCAGTCCTCATGGGTGTAGTCTTCATTCCATTTGAGTTGATAGTCCTTTCATACACTTTTTTATAGCTTTCATACATGTTCATACACTGGTAATCACCTTTGCATAATCATCTCTGCAACCTCCCTCCATTATTTGTTCATTCTGATTAAAGAGCTATGTTTAACAAAAGGTTGATGTTCAAGCATAAGAAAGAGACCTTCCTTAATGGTTTAACCTCTTCGGAGGTTCATTACCAAGGCATTACATCTGTCTTATGCTAAGCACAATTTCTTGTTTGTCATTTCTCTTTATCACTGATGCATTTACTTCTAAGGGACTAACTTTCTAGTTAGACCCTTAGAAATCGCCAAGGAAAGTGTCATTATAGCTTGTTATCAAGTTTGGATTTAGAGTCATTATCGCTAATTATGGGTTTGGTTAGTCATTATCGCTCTCTTTAAGTTTAACTAATCATTATCGCTCTTTTTGAGTTTGACATAGAATTCATTATCGCTTGTAACTGAGTTTGCCTCTTCCTTTGTAATTTCCCCCATAGAAAAGGGCTTGAAAGGCTCATTTCTCGGGTTAAGTCAATGCTTGATATTTTTTATTGCTTTTGGACTTAGTGGATGTAACTATCACTAGACAAAAAGGAACAAAAGATAAGAAATGGAAAGGTAATGTAAAAAAGAGTTAATAAAATTGGAGTGAAAAAGGTAATAAAATTAAGTTGGGTTTAATCGGACGTTATCTTGAACCTATTGCATCTCGAATCATTACATACTCTTAGTGATGTTCAATGATTCAATAAGCAATATCCACCTCTTTCCTTGAGGTAACTCCATGATAGGGAAAAGGTGTTGTTGGTCTTTCATTTCCCTCTATTAAGCTTTTGTCCTATCGGGTCATAGATCATCACGCAACTAACTTGCGATGATTGATGATTTGTGAATCAAATCTACTCCTCCCTTGATTATCTTCATGATAGGGAGAGGCAGAAAGGATAAACATCCCCTGAAAATACTCTATTTTTGCTCTGTTTCAATTCTGTGACAGCAAGGTAGAACCCAAAAACAGTGACTGGTCTGCCACCTTTCTGTCCGGCCAACCACTTTTTAAGGCCGGCCGGCCACCATTGTTTATGCAAGCAGTGTCATTTCTGTGACAGAGCAGAACAGAAGCGGAGGCAAAAACAAAAAAGTTTTCTGACTGCAAACAAAACATATTCTAGCAGCAAAACAGAGAGGTTTCCGAGAGGATGTTCTCGTGTGTACAGTTCCTCGCTTCTCATTCAAGTCCTTTAAATTAGTGCTTTAGTAATTAGTATGTTGTAAATTAATTAGTTGATTTCATTCGAATTTCTAATAATTAGTTAATGTAGTTTATTCATTTGGTGTTGTAATAATTAGGGCAAATTTGTAACACTTGTAATATTGTGTATGTCTTCCAACCTCCATTATTTCTCCTTTTTATTTACTTGCTTGCGATGTTTGCATGTAGTATCATATTTTGGTTTTATATCATTACCATGTGTTGTACCCATTTGTGCATGCATTGGGTTCAGTTCATTACTCTAACATTGTTGTCATTTATTACTTACTTGAATACTTGTGTTACTGCATGCTTTGAGTTGATTCATATGACATGTTAAAAACCAAACCTCGTAGTTGCATTTTGTATGTGTTGCATTAGTCATTGTGCATATTAGAACATGCATTTTTTTAATTATTTTCTTTAGTGTGCCTTGGAGTACTAGGTGAGCATTTTCATTTTAGCATATTACATATGTGTTTATGTTGCCATGTCAAGTATATTTACTATGAGGCTAAGTGATTATTTGATATATCTCTTTCAATGCCAGTGGATGAAGGCTATTTTGCTTAAATTGTGATGATTTGACTAATGTATATATGAGCTCGCTTTTCAAGTGGCACATATTCAAACCCTTTTCAAAATGAAATCAAAGTGTTTCAATGTGGGTGAAATAGTCTATACTTGTATGCCTCACATAATAATCAGAACAAGAGCATATACTGTACATAAAAATCACATCATGATTAGTAGGGGCCGATCTTTGATCGGGTGAGTGGGGTGCTCAATTCATGACCTTTCTCTCTCATACCTAAGTTCCCGAACCAAGACACTTTGGTTATGACGGACAAGTGGCCTTTGGCATGAGTTACGGGTTTCCTAAATTTTCTAAAAATATTTAGGTGGCAACTCTAAAATTTGGCAATGCAGTCCATTTTTGGTATCTGTAATGATAAATATATTTTCTAAGATTTGCTAGATTTGGACTCTCATTTGTGTTTTTTTTTTTTTTCTGTTTCACATTGCACTTGTGAAACTAGATTCATAACCGCGGGAGTCCGAACTATAGGGCTATCGTATCCGAGAAGGTTAAACCCCTGTGAGGAGCACAAAAAACCAGCTATAACTACCATCTCGATAAAGCCAAGGTGGTAGCGGATGCTTTAAGTAGAAAGTCTATAAGTACTCTAGCCAGCTTAGCAATAAGAGAATGGAAGATGATGAGGGATGTCAATGAATTTGACTTGCAACTTCATGAATCTTCAAAGCAAGCTATCCTATTCACCACAATCGCACAATCCACCCTTGTCACAAAAGTAGTTGAGGCATAATTGGGTGATTCGGAAGTGGATGCAATTAGAGAAAGAATCCCTTAAGGGAAAGAAGATGGGGCCTTGAACATATGTACCAACTCTAGTATTCGTTACTTTGACCGGTTGTTTGTGCCAACATCAATGAGAGATGAAGTTTTGTGGGATTTTCATCACTCTCGTCTCGCAATGCATCCGAGAGGCACCAAAATGTATCGTGACCTTAGTCGACAATTTTGGTGGAGGGGTATGAAAAAGAATGTAGCCCTATTTGTATCCAAATGTTTAACCTGTAAACAAGTCAAGGCTGAGCACCAAAGACCAGCAAGATTATTACAACCTCTTCCAGTTGCTGAATGGAAGTGGTAGCATGTTAACATGGACTTTATTTCAGGCCTTTCTAGAACGCAGAGAAGTAATGATACAATTTGGGTGATTGTAGACAGACTTACAAAATCAACCCACTTTCTTGCTATTAGTATGGGAAATTCTATAGAATTCTTAACCGAGCTTTACATCCATGGAATTGTTCGTCTCCATGGGGTTCTAGTGAGTATAGTGTCTGATACATACCCTCGCTTTACAGTAAGACCATGGCAAAGTCTTTAGATAGCCTTAGGTACTCAATTGAATTTTTGTACTACTTACCTCCTGCAGACCGACGGGTAGTCCGAACATACCATTCAATCTTTAAAAGATATGTTGAGGGCATGTGTGCTAGATTTTAAAGGGTTATGGGAGAAACACCTACCCTTGATTGACTTCGCTTATAACAATAGCTACCAGGCTAGTATTGAAATGGCACCTTTTGAAGCTCTCTATGGACATCCCCGTAGATCACTGATATGTTGGACAGAAGTTGGGGACTCACCTATGCTTGAGCCCGAGTTAGTTCGTGAGACAACTGAAAAGGTAGCCCTTATTCGACCAAGATTAGTCACGGCTCAAAGCCGACAGAAAAGCTATGTTGATCCTCATCGAAGACCCTTATCTTTCAAAGGTGGGGATCATGTGTTCTTAAAGATCTCTCCAAGGAAGGGATTAATGAGATTGGGCAATAGTGGAAAATTATCTCCTCGATTTATTAGCCCTTTTGACTTTATCGAACGGATTGGAGAAGTTGCATATCATCTTGCTTTACCGCCACAACTCTTCGGAGTCCATAATGTATTTTATGTGTCTATGCGTTGTAAGTACAAACCTGATCCCTCTCATGTGTTAGATTGGATGGAGATTGAGGTGGATGAAGTTGTGTCTTATGAAGAAAGACCAATCCAAATTTTAGATACACGGGAATAAGTGTTAAGGGGTAAGACAATTCCATTAGTTAAAGTATTGTGGCTCTATCACAGTGTTGAAGAAGAGACATGGGAGTGTGAAGCAAAGTTCGTGAGAAATACCTGGACTTATTTTCCAATTTGTGATGTAATTATCTCTTTGCTTTTCTTTGTATACGATAAGTTAGAAATGAATCATAATTCTCTAACTCTTCCCCTTGTCTTTGGTTTTGAGTTCTAAATTGATATATTGTTTAATTGGATATTGCTAATGATTGATAACTATATTGTTGTGGTTACACTTTATTATCAGATTGAGAGTGAATGTCATTTCAAGGATGAAATTTCTTAAGAGGAAGAGATTGTGACATTTTGTTCCAGGTGACCACTCGAGCGTAAAAGGTGTCACTTGAGCAGAAAATTGTTACTCCTAGTATCTCACAGGTTTGTTGGCGAGGACGCTCGAGCGTAGAATGCGAGCTCCTAATAGTTTCACTATAGCTCTGCAAAACTTCTGAGACTTTTCATTTTTCGCTCAAGCAGTGGAATTGTTGCTCAAGCGATCCCTCTTAGCTGTGTTGTCCGCTCAAGCGAAAAAGTTGCGCTCGACCTGTCTGGGCAAATCCAACAGTTTAAAAAGTACACTCTAGATCATTCTTTCCACTTCGTTTTTCTCTCTTCATCCCTCTCACTCTAAGTTTGAAAACCCTAAGTTATCACCTTAAAATACTTCTCTTTCCTCTAGGATCCAATCTAAATTACTCGCAAGGAGTGAAGTACACATGAAGAACCTCCTTCCTACTGATTGGATTTGTGTTTGGTGAAGAGTTCATCTAGAAGCTTAGATCTGGTGCTCTAAACTTGAGGTAGGGTTACATTTAATCTTGAATTTCTTTATTATGGTGAAGTATCTATGGTAATATTATGAATTGAAAGCTAATGTGATGATTGAGTTGGATAAAACTTTGTTTCATACAAAAAAATTAAAAAATAATTTTTTTTTTTAAAAAGGGAAACATATTACGTCACTTTTATTATAAATTTTTCCCAAATCTTTTCTCTAAATATGTATATAAATGTTAAGGAGATACATATATAAGAAAGTGGGGAGAAAACCCCAAATTTGATAAAGCCCTAGTTTCTAAATGGAGAAGAAAATGGTATTAAGGTTGGGATTTTCTTGAATTCTTGAGATAAATGATGAAGACATGAAGTATATGAACAATGCTATGGTATTGGAATTGAGGCTTGAAAAATAATTCTTCTTGTATGTCTTATGTGTACTATATCTCATATAATGCGGAATACTTGTTAATTGAATGAAAGTTTGGTGAATTGTGCATGAGTCCAGGTTAAGAGTCAGTTTTAATGTGGTTGTGTTGTGTTGGTATCTGCGTGGGGAGTCAAGGTGCCCAATTGCCCTATCTTGAGCTTATCACCAGACGAATTTGGAAAAATGTTTTTGGGTGTCCCCTGGTCCTGCAATATTGTAGTCGGTAAAAGTGGAAAAACAGATGATTTTGGGTGACCACACCCTGCCGTATAATAGTCGGTAAATGTGGTGACTGTATTAAATGTTTTTGGGTGCCCACGTCTTGTCGTATGATATTCAGTAAATGTAGGGGATGTTTATTTTTTAAAAACAAAAGTGACTTGTGTTTTGATTCGGACTCTTCATGGTGTACTTTCCTTTCCAATTTGTTGATGGTATAATGTGAGATGGAAATGTGATTATTACTATCTTTGTATGTGTATATTAACTTCTCACTGTATCTCGTCGCAATAGTGCCATGGGCTCATTCAAATGATTAAATACTTGGTTAAATGTACTCCTACTGGGCATATAGCTCAACCCTATTTAAATTTTCAAGACATGGTGATGTACCACTGCGGTGATGACTTGAAGGACGTGGACACTCGGTTTAGGTGGATAGCTCAGAGATATTTTGCTGTAAAGAGTTAGAGTTTTGTACCAAGACTTGTACATTTATTTTGTGGTGTCTTGTATGCTTATGGGGCTTTCCTCTTTTGTTTTGGTCATCTAGTTCATTGAACTTAGAAAGGAAATCTAATGTATCTTGGAAATATAACTTTGAAATTGTAATTTTCTAAGTCTTAGTTCAATGAGAAAGATGATGCTTGGTCTCTTGCTATGCTTGTGTGGGGTATTCTTGTATATAATGGCAGGGCGTTACAAAACTTCCTAAGGGGGAGAGATTGTGACAACCCTGACATACATATTATTTTTATATATTATTTCATTGAGCATATTTGCATGATTATGTGCTTAATTGATGCTTCTCTATTTGTTTGTGAATTATCTGTTAGAGTGTCGACTAAGGATTTGAAATTGAAAGCCCAAACAAATTCAAAAACCAAAATTGACTAGTTTAATAGGTTAATTGGAACATTTAGAACCATATGGTAAGTTTAATGAAAATTTGATTCAAATCAAAATCATTAGAATAAATTAATTAGACTTGATTAGAATTAACCTTAATTGATTAGCTTTAATCCTACTAAATTAACCTAACTTAATCTACCTATATATATGCCCTAATCATGTTTAGGAGCTCATTTTCATCATCTTCTTGAGCTGAATTTTAAGAGAGAGAGAGAGAGAGAGAGAGAGAGAGCAACACTTGTAGAGAAAGAGGAGAGGAATTGTAGAGAATTGAAAGGAGATTGAAGGGATTAAGCTAGATTATCAACAAATTCAAGCTCTAGGTATGATCTTTGACCATAATTCATGAAGATAATCCATGTAGAAAATTTAATTCACCAAGTTGTAGGACCATTTCCATGAATTTGTAAAGGATGAGCTAGAACTACCATGAACTTGGACAATATGTGTTGAAATTGGACATGCATGCATCAATTAACCATTTTTTGAGTTTGATTTTTAAATATTCATACATGCATGAAGCTTATACATGTGGACTTGCGAGAATTTTCCATGAATTCAGACTTCTTAACTCAATTTACCATGTTTTGAAAGAAAAGAAGTTCATATCTTTGCATGCATGGCAAAGTATGTGTTTTGAGTTTTGTTTTGAAAAATAAAAGAGGTTTTAAAGGCCTTGGTTTGAAATAAATCATGTATCTAAGAGTTATGGAGCCATTCTTCATGTCCTTGTTAGGCATATAAGCTTTGAGACTTGAAGCCATGCTTTTTGAACTTGAATTATGTTATGGAAATTCCAAAATTTGTCCACTTCGCTCGAGCAATGAAGTCGTTGCTCAAGCGCATTTTACATGCCCTCAGTATGTTTGCAGACTTTTACAGTTGGCTTAAGCGACCAAGTATGCGCTCGAGCAAACTCAACTTTGTCCAACACTTGGCTCGAGCAAACATAGAGCCTACTTTGACAGCATCTAGTACCTTTGCAGACAGGCCACACCACTCAAGCGACCAAAGGTGTGCTCAAGCGAATTGCCCTATTTTCAATATTTTTGAAACACACTTTTAAGTGCATATTTGCATCCTCATGCCCTTTTGGGCATTCTTAAGCATCATTAGACATCCTTAGCCATGGTATAAGCTAGAAACACACGTAAGAGAATCAAATTACGATACGCTATTTGTTACGAACGTGTGCTTCAATGTGTATCGGTGTTACGTGTTTTGTGTAGATGGTCAACTGAGGTCTAACATCTGTGCCAGCCCACTATGAGTAGTATCTTTGTAAAGATATGTTGAACTGTATGTTCAATTTACTGCAAGAATGTTAATATTTTGATTAAAATGAATGATTTGAAAAGTATTTGTGGCATCCAGCCCACGCCTGGAGGTAACAATACCATGGCCCTTTGTTATAAAGCCCTCGCTCGAGGGAAACAATACTATGGCTGTCACGCCCCAAATTCTAATTACTCGGAAACATTACCAAAGCCTTTAAATTAGGTCCATTTTTTTTTTTAACAAACATCTATTACCCTTGAGTAATAGAATTACAAGGATACATGTTCTCTCTCTCTCAAAGAATTTTACAATGACAACAACACATGCCAATCTCTTACTGTGAAGCTACAAATAAATAAAATACAAATACAGGATCCATTACATCTACAATGAAATTACATATAAAAGACACATGGACTTCTTAACTCTTTAATCACAGGATCCACACTTTCTTCCTGTAAAACGATAAAAACAACAGGGATGAGCACTAATGCTCAGTAGGAATCTCATAGTTCTCAATCAATAACTAGCACACAGATAGAAATGATCATGCATGCAGGGTGATACCATATAGTAAGGTGACATTGTATAATTTCAAAATATCATAAGTAAGTGTCTTTTTCTAAAAAACTACTCAAACACTTTTGAGAAAACCTTCAGCCATTAAAAATCATCCTTTAACTTTAGAAAACCATAGATCCTTGTGAAACAAACATATTTAAGAAACAACATCATTTAAAAGTTATTAATCAATTCCCAAAATATTTCTTATTTAATTTCCATTTTTAATGTTCCTCTTTTTCTTTCATTCTTCTTTTCTTCTCATTATATTTAGTTAGAGCTCCATTACTTCAAGTTCAAGTTCCCTTTTTAATTTACTATGATTCTTCTATACTCAATTCACACCGTTAATTACACTCTAAAATTTCATTTCAAGATAACGCATGATTAATAAACCCCTTTCAATTCAATCTCTTATTTATTTACAGAACAACACTCATAATTTACCTTTGTTTCCACAACTACTTCACTAAGCTCACCATCACCAATCCATAATCCCCTTACACTTCCTCTTTAAACCAAATTACACAACAATATGCGATTTCACAAATTCATCACAAGTCACAAATAACATCATCAATTCAACACACTTGTCAACACATATCTCAACACAATCCACCTTTTGCCGACTTGCTATGGCGGGATAGCGGGCACCCAATTCATAGCACATTCCACCTTTTGCCGGCTATTATATGGCGGAAAGTGAACTCCCAAAAATCATTTTTCTCAAAAACCATGTCTTTTTCAAAAACCGTTTTCAACCTTTTAAAAACCATCCCCTACATTTGCCGGCTATTATACGGCAGGACGTGGGCACCCAAAACATTTTCGAAAACCATCAGTTTTTCCACTTTTGCCAACTATAATACGGCAGGATTGTGTGGACACTCAAAAAGCATTTTTCCCCTTTCGCCGGCTACAACACGGCAGGACTGTGTGGACACCCAAAAATCATTTTTCCCACATTCGTCCAACGATAAGCCTAGATAGGGCAATTGGGCACCTAGAATTCAAACCACCCCCACATTTACCGGCTATTATACGGACGGTTGTGGGCACTGAAAAATCATTTTTCAATTTTTTAAAACAATCCCCCACATTTACCGGCTATGATACGAACAGTCGTGGGCACCGAAAAACATTTTTCAACTCCCCACTCGGGTACCAACACAACACCACCCACACAACTCAACCCAAACTCCACACACCCAACACAACTTAACCCAAACTCAACACAACCCAACACAACACAACACAACACAACACAATTCAACACAACTCACCAAGATTCAACACAATTCAACATAGTCAACTCACTTCAACATAATCAACACAATTCTACATAACTCAACATAATTCAAGGTGAACTCTTAAACTTTCATTTCATCATTTCACCCCACGACTCATATCATCTATATCATTAATAAATCATTTTCCCCAATCTTCATTTCACATTATAGCATGATTTACAATGTTCGTAACAAGGGTTCATTTGCTAATTTTTAACATAATTTTCAAACACTTCCAAAATTTAATTAAACTTGTATATATAAAATTCAATACTTTAATTTCATGATTCTACTTCAATTTGGGAAACATCATTGATTATCGTCATGAATCAACTTAGGGTTTTCAAGAAAAATCAAGAATTTGAAGAAAATTGAAACTTCTCACACCACTACTTTTAATTCCAATTTCCCCCTTGATTATACACTTAAGGTTCATAATCCACCATATTAACCCAACAATTGAACCCCCAACACTTCAAATCCTAAACCCCCAAATCTCATGATGTACACTATATGCTTAAAAATAGAGATTTTGTATTTATGTAATCAAAATATCACAAATCTATCTATTAATGCAAGTATTGAAGAAGAACTAGGACCCCTACCTCTTGAAGCCAAGAGATGACGACCCAAACATCAATGGCGACAAAACCACGAACCATTCGGACCAAAAAGAAGCCCTTGACAAGATCTTCAAGTTATTTCAAAGGATCAAGGTGAGAAGACACCTCTAAGAGTGTAGATCTAAGGATTAAAGTGGAAAAGGTGAGTTTTTGAGAGAAAGAGAGAGAGAGACTCTCGGTTTTGAGAAGAAAAAGATGAGAAAGTTATGAGAGAGGTGGGGTTTGGGTCTATTTATAGTATTAGATGATAGCCCTAAGGTCAATAAAAAGATAAGTCCAAAAACCCCCAAAAATAGGGCCCATTCGAAGCCCAAAATTTAAAAAAAAAAAAACATGCAGGGGTTGACCCTTCGGGCAGAGATGTCGACCCTCCAAGAAGAAAAGTAATCTGTGCAACATGCAATGTGTCGACCCTTAGACAAGAAGGGTTGACCCTATTTTCCAGCAACCAACACACACAGATTTTGCAATATACAAGGGTCGACCCCTTGTGGACAGCAACAAGAGGCAAGTGTCAATACCACCAAGGCTAGTGTCGACCCTATTTTCCAGCAACACCTCCAGAAACTTCACCAATAGATAAGGGTCAACCCTTAGAAAGGCTGGTGTCAACCCCATAATGGAATTTCTAAGTTCCCAAACAACTTTTTAACGAGAACAAGCGCAAACAAACAAACCCAACGAGTCTAAATTGGATCATACTCCTCCAACACCAACATTCAACAACTCTAAAGACTCCCAAAAAGAAAATAATGGAATGAAATACACTCTCCAATGGATTAAAGGATGCGGGGGTTACAATGGCCCTCTATTATAAGGCCCTCGTCTGGGGGGAAACAATACCATGGCCCATTGTTATATGTGCACATAGGTCTCTGATGTTGACCCAAGTGGTCCCTTTGCTTGACCTATTTGGTCCCTTTATTAGACCCATGTGGTCCCTTTGCTATGCCTTCGGGCCATTTGCTTTGCACTATTGGATGTACCACATATGAATATAATTTGTGAACTTTAATATTCAAGTACTCAGTTATGCTTTACTTTGGAACTCATATGATATGATTTGTATTACGATAGACATAATTCATTTAACCTCTTTATACTAGTATTACTCACTGGGCTTTAGCCCACCCTCTTCCTCTATATATATGTAGGTGAGCAAGTGGAGCGTCAAGTTTAGAACAACCTTGGGAGTCCATCCTTCAGTAAAGCCGCTTTGGAGTGCCTCCATGATGGGCGAACTTGGACTCATGTGGAGCCAAGCTGTGTCAACCCTGTTGTTTTGTTTTATTTTCTTTTGTTATTTGGAAACTTGTTACGTATGGATCTTTTGTGTAAGTGTCTAAAATGTTATGATGTAACTAAGTGCTCATATCTATGAAAGAAGGTTGAAGTTTTAATTACTTGTGAATTTTGCATGTTTGCACTATTTGATGGACATAGTTATGTTTTTATATTGCTTCCGCAGTGCCCCGTTTACTATTATTAATTATCAGTTTTCTCTTTGAGGCTAGGTAATCTGGGATTACTAACCAGTCATGGCCTACACCTCTAGGGGGCGGGTTTTTGGTCGTGATAGCTTTGGAGATAAGCCTTTCCCTTTTTTGTTTGTTAACTATTTTTGTATGTAAACTGAGAAAAATGAGACAAAATGAACCTAAAATTTATCCCAAACTAGCAGCAAGGCCATGAGCTATCCTCCATGAAAATAGAAGCTTGAAGCTTCTTACACCATTATTACCTATCAACTTATTCATTTATAAAGTTTTGAAATTGCTTTGGGAGGTTTGAACTCACTTAGAAAACTTGAATGCTTGTGTTGGTAACATTGCTTCCACCTTTTGTCTCTATCAATTTGCTAGATCTTCATTTTCTGGTAGGATTTTTTTATATTTATTTAATGTGGGTTTCTATAGGTATATATAGTAACTTTAATGTACTCCATTAGGAGATTGTTAAAGATTTTTTGATGAAATTACATGTTAGAGGCTACAATTTGGAGATAGTTGGACTTTTCTTTTATAATTTTCTTATTAAACCTATTTTCTATATATCAAAGAGCATATGAGTGTATAAAATTGAGAAAGTCCCAATTTTATGGAAGTCCTAATTTGTGAAATTACATAAATTGAGGAAATTGATATCTTTTTCTTGAAATTGAAATTAATTGCATGGGTAATATGTAATCGGATATTGATAGAGATTGCATTGTTGGCCATTGGTGGAGAATGGCACTTTGTAGGAATTGACATCATAGGTTGAACTAAACATTTCTTTAAATTGTATTTGGTAGGGCTGCTCGCGGGTCGGTTTTGGCCGGGTGCGGGTCAAATCCAACCCGACCCGCACTTATGCGGTTGGGGAAAAATGGACCCGCAACCGCCCGCGATGCGGTTCGCGGTTTGTGCGGGCGGGTGCGGTTCGGTTTTTAAAAGTCAAACTAGTAACACTAATTTAAATATGCAAAAACAAACCCTTAAAAGTCAAACTAGTAACACTAATTTAAATATGCAAAAACAAACCCTTAAAAGTCAAACTAGTAACACTAATTTAAATATGCAAAAACAAACCCTTAAAAGTCAAACTAGTAACACTAATTTAAATATGCAAAAACAAACCCTTAAAAGTCAAACTAGTAACACTAATTTAAATATGCAAAAACAAACCCTTAAAAGTCAAACTAGTAACACTAATTTAAATATGCAAAAACAAACCCTTAAAAGTCAAACTAGTAACACTAATTTAAATATGCAAAAACAAACCCTTAAAAGTCAAACTAGTAACACTAATTTAAATATCATTAGATCATGATAATGTATATAAGTGCCCATATAATAAATTTTACTTTCATCCAAAATGTAAAAATAAAAATAATAACTAGTTATCTCCATCCATCCAAAATGCAAAAAATAATAATAATAACTAGTTATTTTTTCTTTTAAAAAAAAAAAGAAAAAAGATGCGGGTTGCGGGCGGGTCAGGTTCGACCCAAACCCGATCTTTTGCCAATTTCTTGACCCGCACCCGCCCGCCTACCTACATCGAAACCGCCCAAAGCACTGCGGGTAGGGTAGGGTCGGGCGGTTTGTGCGGGCGGGTGGGTTTGTTGCCCAGCCCTAGTATTTGGGAATTGTTGAATTCATCGGATGAAAACCATTGTTGAAGGGAAGTGCATTGAACACATTTTGTAAAATAATGAGAATTGGCATGAGTTTCCCTTTTCACAATTTAAAACATCGTGGTTTAAATTGATTGTTGTGGTGAATCTGGATAATGTATAGAAATGATGATTAAGGTGGCTAGAGAATCCTCAATGAAAGACCAAAACACGTGCGGCGTAGGTTCCCATTTGTTATTTCGGCTAGTCCTGATAAAGTAGGGGTGATTAGATGGTGCTTAGGTATGACCACTGGCAATGTGGAGCTAATGGTAATTCATGGGTTGATTAGGTGGTCATCAGCAATGACCACTACTAAAGTGGTGCTCATGGTAGCCTACTAGTTGATTAGGTGGTGCTTAGCAATGGCCATTGGCTGGAACATGTACCTTGGTAAGATTCACCAAAATAAAATGATGATTTGAATTATGAAATGAGTATTTTATCAAACTTGTGATAACTTGTATTTTGAAAAAATAAATAAATAAAAAGAAGACTTGTATCGTTTTGAGAAAATCATTGTGCATACTACATATATGTGGCATCATGATCATTTGCTTGTATAGATGCATATTAATGAGTAGAAAGATTATTCTACTGGACTCTATGTTCGCCTTATGTGGCTGGGAAAAAAAAAATATATATATATTCTAGATGTTGATGACTTGCCACAATAGTGAGTGGTCTTGGACTTATGCAAAGGTTGGATAGAGGTCTCTTTGATTATTGGCTTAAGGCCTTTTTGTTTCATAGGCCAAGTGCCTTTATATTTTGTAAGGGTTGATCCCTTTGTCATTGATGTAAACATAAGGGCAACTTCTCTTATCGTTTAATGTCTTTCTTTGCATTACATATTATATATTCACTCCACCTAGAAATTGAATACAAGTTGTATGTAATGAACTAACTACATGTACTAGATGATATTCATATATGTATGCAAGAGAGACTTTTAAGTATATTTATTATTACTCTTTATTTATTATTCAAGTTTATTTATTGGGATTCGGGTCTTGCGAATCTGAGATCTGACATATACATACATATATATATATATATATATATGCTTATATCTATATAATAAAGCAGGATGATTTTCGAATTTGTCATATACATATTTGTCCTACTAGGTCATTTGAACGACTCAGAACTATTTAAATTTTAAAACAACAACAAAGATATATTTTTCAAAAGATATCGTACATGTACATTTTCTATTTTCTCGTTTCATTCTCTTACTTTTTCCTTTTCTCACCCATCCTTCTATTATCCCATGATCTCACCTTCCTCTCTCTTTTCTTTTTATTTTTTTATTTTCTCCCATTTTTATTTTTTTCTCTATTTGTTTATTTTTTTTATTTTTTCCTTTTTGTTCACTTATTTTTATTCATATTATATAGAAAAGTCTGCGATCCCAGAATTAGGAGCCATATTTTACTATGTGTAGTGGAGATTATATTAATGAGTTTTTTAGTCCACAAATTAAATGAATTTGAACAATTAATTATTATTTTTTAAATATATTAAATACTTGATAGACTTCATAAATTTAGACTTCATATGAACCTTCAACATATTTTAATAAAGCAGTATGGTTTTTGAATCTTCAACAGATTTTTGTCCTATTACGACATTTGGATGGCTCAGATCTCTTCAAATTATAAAACAATGGCTGAGATATATTTTTCCAAAAAATGTTCTACATATACATTTCTACTTTCCTACTTCTCTCTCTCTTACTTTTTCCTTTTCTCACAGCCATCCTTCCATAATCCCATGATTCTGCTTTCCACTCTCTTTTTTTATTTTTTTTATTTTCTCCCGTTTTTATTTTTCTCTCTATTTGTTTATTTTTTTTATTTTCTCCTTTTTGTTTAATATATTTTACACATATTTTCATACAATGTATGTATGCCCGTAATACACTAGGACATTATGGGCATACATACAATTTCCATGTAATTATATAAACAAAAGCAGTATTGTATATATGCCCGTGAAAATTGTATGTATGCTAGGCATATCTATTTATCTAGCTATATATTATATAAGCACAAATGAGTTTTCGTGAAGAATTTTGTGAGAACTCCAAAATTTAATAATAAATTTGTGACTTTATCAAATTAAAAAATAAATTTAAATAGTGTTGGGATTACAATTATATTCTAATCCTAACGCCTTGCTTGGTTTCCTATTTTTCAAAACACTTTTCAGAAAATTCAACTTTCTTATTTTCCGTGTTTTTTTGTTTTTACTGAATTTTTTTAATATTTTAAGCGATTTTTTTACTTTTTAGACACACCTAACATAAATACACCTAAAAAGTAAAAAAATTGTAAAAAAAATCTTTTAAAAATTCACTAAATACCAAAAATACAAAAAAAATACAAGAATAAAAAATACAAAAATTCAGTACATTTTTTATATTTTTATGTATTTATTAATTTTTTAAAATATTTTTTCACAAATTTTTTACTTTTTAGATACATCTAAGTAAGGTGTATCTAAAAAAGTAAAAAAAATGTTTAAAATTTAAAAAATATTCACTAAAAACAAAAAAACACAAAAACCAAAAAAGTTAATTTTCAAAAAACTTAATCCAGAAAACTCAAATCAAACACAATGAATACTATTTACATCGTGTGTAACGCCCTCAAAAATAACCCATTATATATCATTGACATGCATTATTTAAAGAAGACAACTTCTTAATTCATTCATCAGAGTATTACTAAATAAAGCATTACATGTAACATCGAATAAAATGCCCCACAGGCTTACATCTTTAAACCAAAAAAGTTAATTTTCAAAAAACTTAATCCAAAAAACTCAAACCAAACACAATGAATACTATTTACATCGTGTCTTCAGACACGGGCATACGCTAGTATTCATACATATGAAGACTTCACAAAATCATACATATAATTAAATATTTTATTGGCTGAATTACATTGATAGTCCCTATAATTTGTCTTTGTATTATTTGAGTCTTTACACTTTTAATTGTTTCCATTTTGACCCTTACTTTTAGATTTTGTATCAATTTGATCTAATTGATAATATTATTAGGGTTTTTGACCCCAAAAAAAAAATATATATCACTGAATTTGTTGAGATTAACTCACTAGCTTGAAAAAGTATACAATTTCATCCTTAGAGACATGATACATGCCGCTCATGTGGGCATTTTTCATCAAAAAAATACTAATAATTATAATCAATTTGACCAAATTAAGGCAAAATCATAAATTCATAGTCAACATCGAGCTAATTGAAATTATAAGGACCAAAATGTAGAGATTATCGGCATAATTTACCCCTTTTTTGTATCGGCATCATAAATTCATGGTCAACATCGAGCTAATTGAAATTACAAGAACCAAAATGTAGAGATTATCGGCATAATTTATCCCTTTTTTGTATCGGCATTTTTTATTTTTTATTTTTTATTTTTGGTGATATTTCTTCTACTTTATCTAACGGCTCAAACTAAGACAATGTCGATGTTGTGTAATGGAAAGGAGTGATTCTACCAAACTATAGCATTTATGCATTGGAGCGGGATTGCTATAGTTTAACATTTCGTCGACATTGTGTAATGGAAATAATGATTTTGCCAAACTATAACATTTATGCATTAGAGCAAAATTGGCATGATTTGACATTCTGACACTGTAGCACTACTACAATTTAGCAATGGCATCCCAATATAGCAATTGTACATTGGAGATACACAAAGGACCCCAACCCAAATGCCAAACCTTGATCTTATATACGCATATAAGTCGTTCCTTCTTTTCTAAGTGAGACAAGCACCATACACTATTCTGTAGGAAACCCACCAAATATGGTTTCCATGAAGCTCACTTTCACATTGATTTCCCATTCACTTGTAAATGGTTTTGTCAAACCAATTGCACAAAACTCACCATACAACATAGAACACATCAATGCTCAGACCCATCTAAAATAGTGCATGGGTCCCACTTTAAATTTAGCTTAAAGTTAGCTAGAAACATGGTTTACACAAAATCATTTCTCACAATCTCCTATATGAGTGAAATTAATGATAAAGACATGCAACAATGTGCAAATAAAGAGAGTACATAAAAAATAAAATTAAAAAAAAAAGATGCACTGCATCAAGATAGATTGCTTTTGGTTTTGAACCTTTCCTAGTAGAATCCTATCAGACTTACTGGCTAATCAGTGGACACATTGTTTTGAACTGTTCAATTGTTGATGTAAGCCAAAACAATAGACCACATAGAGTATCCCCAAACATGGTTTGGTTCTCACGGTTGTGTTCAATTTGGCACTAAATAACGCCTAGTAGTTCATGAGTGCTCTAGAGAATTTAGCATTCTCAATTTTCACAAAACTAGCCCAGTTCACTCATATATGTAATTTTTTATTAAGAGTATCTCGTTGTACTCCACATGCTCAACAACAATTGCAATGGCAATATGAGGATCTGTGGTGGCAAAGGTAATGGAGCA
Source organism: Camellia sinensis (assembly GCF_004153795.1). Classification (NCBI taxonomy): domain Eukaryota; kingdom Viridiplantae; phylum Streptophyta; class Magnoliopsida; order Ericales; family Theaceae; genus Camellia; species Camellia sinensis. The sequence continues at coordinate 406,847 of NW_021028362.1, read as the reverse complement.
ATCTAAGGATTTGATGATCCGATGGTAGAAGGAGAAAATGTGGCAACATTGTGTTTGGAAAAGGTGTTGTAGTGGGGTGAGGAGGTATTGAGGGTAGTGGTGAGAGTAAGGGAACACGCAAGCTTGACATTGAGGGAAATGAAGGAAAGATGAAGCAATATGGTAGTGAAGGGAAGTCATAGTGGTGAGAGACATGGTGATAAGAGGTTGTAGCATTGTGGTGTGGGCAGGAGGATGGGCAAATCTTAGAGAGGGTGAGGGGGAACAAAGAAGGAATCAAAGAGCAGAAAGAAGTTTACCCTACCAAGTTGAGCCATTTTAGCTAGTAAACCTATTTATACTAGGTTGATCCATTTTTAAACCAGTATATTAAGGGATAAAATAGAAAATTCAATACTAAAATTGCTTACATCATCACATTCCATCCAATCTTGTAATGGATCCCTAACAGCGTAGTGCGCAATGCAATGCAACTCAAATATTAAACGAGGTCAATGCCATATTTTAAATGTAATGGGTTTAGTTATAATTTGAATAATAGTTAGGGGAGGTTGGTGTAATTTTTTCAACCAAAACAAAAAAAACAAAAAAACAAAGAAGGGAATAAAGGAAGAAAGAGAAAAATGAATACAGGAAAAAAGTGCAAATTCATTAATACAATAGGGTGTTCAAAAAAATCGATGAAACCAATAAATCGATGTAATTCGGTTCATATCGTCGGTTTGGTCAAGATTTTGTTAGATTCGGTTATGATTCTAGTTCTAAAAATGGGGGAACCATTCAATTCGGTCAGTTTTCTGGTTCCGAGACTTTGGTTACAGTTTCAAATTGAACCGGACCATGACATTTGTTTATTTTTATTTTTTTATATGTAAAAATTAAAATATAAAAAGTTTCTTATAAGATTTGAACACTAGTCTTTATTATGAAATTATCTTAATTAAATTAATTATTGTTAATATGTTTATTGACATAAAATATTTATCATATTTATTGTTATATAAATTTTCTAGGACCATAAAACCAAACCGAACCAAACCGGTTTCTATGGTTAGGTTCTAGTTCAGTTCCACAAGTTTAGCAGTTTGGTTACGGTTTCAATTTTTTCGAAACTGTAGAGACCGGTTCCATTCCTAGCTTACTCTAAAACCAGACCAATCCGATCCATGTATACCCTAGATAGAAAGACTGGGAGGGGTAGAGAGTGATCAGCGACTATCTCATCGATGCCATGGGTTTGGGATTCAAGCGTGTACCATACCTATGCATGACATTGTTAGCTGTGCAAAATGATACGTAGATTAGTCTTCATTCCTAAAAGTGAATTGTTCTTAAGTTTATCTATACTAATTTGAGCAATTGTTGGGACTAATATCATAAACAGTAAAACCATACTATAAGCTTCTGTTCAAACAGTAAAACCCCATCCTAAATCTTGTTGTTTATGTCTTAGTAAGTATTCAAAAAATATATATATACACTTGCCCAAAAAAAAGTATTCAAAAAAATAATTTATCTACTTGTAAATCATGGGTGGGGTTTTAGGAATATACCCAAAAGGAGTTGCCAGCAATTCTTTATTTTATTCTTACAAAATGAACTCGTGATGATTGAATTTAAATTCACACTTTTAATCTTTCAGTAGATTTCATTATTTTATGCTCAAAATTATCAGTTTTAATGTTACTTCTCACAAATGCATTCACTTCTCAAATTGAGATGCTATTTGGAACTCCCCTCCCTGTCACTCCAGGTTCAGAAAATGGCTTCAAAAGCTCGTAAGGAACCACACCAGCTCCACATCTATTCTTCAAGTTCTTATCAACATTCCTACGATCAATGACTCCTTCTAGCTCCTTCAATTTCCCATTAAACCGTTCAAATGCCGCCTTTATAATTGGATTTTCTATCCATGATGCCTCCATGTCCTTACCGAGATACTCTTCATCCGTTGAATGATTAGATAACACATCCAAAACAGCCATGACTTTTGTAGCTTGAATTTGAGAAGGAAAGCACATCAAGAGGGCAACTTCAGGGTTGTTGATGAAACACTTCCACTCTTCATCAGTTGGATCTTCAGTAGGCATTTTGGTTCGCGCAATGGTAGGCCTATTGGGGAAATAACCTGCATAGATATATTGCCCGAAGTTGACAGCTGAATGGTGACCGGATGTTACCCAGATCATAGTTGTGAGAATTCCGATTAGATCTTGTGGGGTTTTCAACACTGGCCACCATGTTTCGTCTTTCTTGTCACCATGACCTACTGTTCGGATTTCTGTCCACCATGCTTGAAGCTCTTTGTCAGACTGTACAAAGCTTGCATCTAGGTAATAGTGTTTGACATAGTCTGTAACCCATTGCTTTATGGCATCCCAAACTAGCAGACCATCATTCGCGAAAGGGTAGTCCTCAATGGTTAGCCTTAGGCCATGCAGAGCTGTTGGATCCTCCACAGCCATTCCCCTAATAATTAGCCAAATTGAAGAAGTTAGCAAAAGATAATAACACTAATTAGCCCCTTCCCTAACCCAAGATAGAAAAACCATCAATTGACACGATTTTAAATAATCGTATTAGAGAAGAATTTTACGATCAACTATAGTATAAGGGTATTAGGAGTATATGGAGTGATACTTACTGAGAATTGGATAAGGCAATCATCAAAGTTATAAAATCATCAATCGCGAAAAAGGGTTGTACAACAGCCAAACCGACCGTATCAGTTGTGAACTGACTGTATTGATTGTGAATCAGGTCATGAGGTAACAATAGACCGGTATATGTTGGTAACCAACTGAAATGTATGCGATTTGTATTCCTATTGATTTACCTGGGTATGTAGTACATACCAGGCAATACAGGATATTAAAACCATGGTTGATGGTTGGTACATTTTGAGTTTTTTTATTTAAATAAAAAAAAGAAAAAATTATGGATTATTGATTCACATCAATTATCCTAATCTCACTTGCTTTGCTAGAGCTTGGCTGGTAAGTAAGTTACCTGCTAATTAAGTCAGTCGGTAGTGCTTGGAGATCGAAACGCCACTGTTGATCATAGGCAACAGAACTAAGCTCGATAGAGTACTTTTTGGGTGAGAAGCAAGTCTCAATAATTCCACCAGCATTAATGAGGGCTTGTCGAGCCAAAGCATTGATCTCCATTGTGTACCGAAAATGAGGGTGCAATAGCTTGTAAATCGGGTGCATTGCACTAAGTTGCCTGTTGCTCGCAATTATGTAAGGCTCTGTCATGCAGTGAGTTCTTAGCCTGCATGTACAAATTAAGTCGATAAAGGAAAGGAGAGGAAAGGAAAGGAAATTCATATATAATTGTTCTAATTTGAGAGAGCTTTGAGCAGTAAGTCATGGCTTGTATACATACCAGTGACTGACTAACTGGTGATAACCAGAGTCATGAGCAAGGGCATGAACCTTGGCAAGCCTCCAAAGCCAGCAACCAGTAGCATCCCCGGTAGGTGTGAACACTTGCTTCCACTGAGGCTTGCCGTCTACCGGTGGCCGAGTCAGCTCTATGGCTAAAGGCCTCAAGGTGCCATCAGGTGTTAAGAAGAAGAGTCCTCGACCCATACAGTGTTGTCCCTTTGCACTCTCTTACTTTGTTCACATAAGGTAACAACAAGTCATGGTAATCCAGCATAAATAGCTTCTTTGTTTGCAAGGCCTGCATTGCATATTTGCACCAAATTTCAATCTCAATCTTTGGATGCAAGGCTTAGGCATAGACAAATACAAATACCACATTGGTCTTTCAATAATTATATATTGCATTACCTCTTCAAGGGTCATGAACCCTCTGATCTGTCGCTCAATTAGCTCTTTGGTGATTGCCGATTCTGGTGGGCCGTATATCTTTGGGGCAAGTTTACTCTTCAATGGCCATTCCTGCATTCAGATGATCATATCATTTTGACATTCCCTTTTTATTTTTTTATTATTTATTTATTTATTTTGTGTGTGTCAAAAAACTGTAAAATGACATAACAAAATCTCTTAAGCTAAGACTTGAGTAGAAAATTTATTTAGTGCTCTTGGGACAAATATATAAGGTATCCTAATTTCTTTTTCAAGATTAAAATAAGGGGGAATTACTTGACAATGGGGTAAAGAAAAAAAAAATTGCAAAAATATGAAAGGTGAATCTGCGGTAGGATGCAAGTGAAAAACTATAGAGTTGCAAACTTGCACCCCTCTATATTTGTGTATTTTTTTTTTTATCTATCTAACTGTTAAGTAATTTCCCCTTAAAGCAATAGGACCCATCACTTATATTGGCTTTTGAGAAATAGCACAACATTGGTCACAATATGCATTGTATACAAGCATTGTTGCGACAACACACTCTCACTTTTTAGAACTTAGCATATAGATAAGGCATGAATGTGGAAAAATATTTGCATATGTTATATGAATATAATTGTACTACACAAGACATGAGAGATGTCGATTAATAGAGCGTAAAACACAATTTAATGTAGGTTTAGGGGAAAAAAATTGCACAAAAATGGTAAATTTTATAAATATTAATAATTAAAATGTTAAACTTTTTCATGTATTTGTAAATATTTTCTCAAAAATGCATTGAATTGCAATTCTCCCATTAATATATGTGTATTTTTATTTTATTTTTTCAATTTCTCATGTTTTTGTTTCCATATATTTTGTTTGAGTTTTACTATATGTCACAAAAAGATTTCACCTCCTATATGATTTCTTATATAACATGACAAATTTAATTACTCCCTCCGTCTCAAAATATTAGTCCCTTATTCCATTTTTCATTGTCCCAAAATATTAGTCCATTTTCAAAAATCAAGTACAAAAATAATATAAATTTCATATTTTGTCCTTCTTTTAAATTCATTAACAACCTAAAAAGTACAATCATGACATTGCGGTATTCTCAAAAAAATGTATTATTAAAGGGTAATTTGAAAAATCAATTTTTTTAAAGTGCAACAATTATACTACCAGAAAAAGTTAAATTTCTCAAAAATGACCATTATTTTGGGACAGAAGAAATATTTTCTTAAATATTGTGCCTCTTTTATCTCAAATCAGTTTTCCAAAAAATAAAATAAATAAATAAAACCCAAGGTATGCTAAAGTTTTCCCAATAATTAATTCACTAGATGGTGTGTTTAACTAGTAAAAATTAGTATCTAGTGTTGTCACATCATTAGTATAACCAGTCAATAATAACTCAACACAGAGAATGAAACCCCTTTTTAAGAGGATTGTATATAATTATGTAATATTTTTTGGTAAATTAAACCGACACCTTGAGGTTTAGGTTTATTACAATTTCTCCTCTCACCTTTTGGAAATTACACCTCTCCTTTGAGATTTAAAGTTTCATTACAGATTCCCCCCTTCGACAATTTATTTTTTTAAATACCAATTTTGCCTTAATTGGGTAAATTACATTGACACCCTTCATATGTTAGAAATTACAATCCACTCCCCAAGGTTTAAAATAGCATTACCAATTGCCCCCTCGGTTAGTATTAGTTGGAAAAAAAATTCATTGAAAAAAAAATTAATTGGAAAAAAAATTTAATTGAAAAAAAAAATTAATTGAAAAAAAATTTTGTTAGTAAAATTTTTAAATTTTTGTTTAAAAATCAACATAGACTCATTTTTTAAATTTACGTTTTTTTCTCAAATTTATAAATTGAGACAACTATTTATAAACTAAAAAAAATTATCAAACAGGTTTTTATGACAGTTTTTAAAATTTTTGTAAACATAAATTAAAAATTGAAAACGAAATGGTTACCACACAAGCCTCAGATGGTAAAAATGTGGTAAAATTAACAAATAATTAAATAAGTTACCAACGTAAGAAATGACTTGTCAAAAGATTCTTAGGTTATGTATGGTTTGATTTTTAGAATTTTTTTATAAAAAAAAATTAAAAATTAATTTGGTTAAGAAATAAAAAATAAAAAATAGTTATCATTTAAGGGTAAAAAATAATTATCATTTTAACTTTTGGGTAGGTTATCTACATACGTATGGTTGTTTCAATTTAATTTGTAAAAAATTATTTCTAACCACTCGAAAGATAAAAATTATATAAAAATGATAATTATTTTTTATTTTTTCTTAACCAAATTAATTTTTAATTTTTAATTTTTTTTTTCTAAAAATCAAACCATACATAGCCTATGAATCTTTTGATAAATCATTTCTTACGTTGGTAACTTATTTAATTATTTGTTAATTTTACGACATTTTTACCCTCTGAAGCCTGTATGGTAACCATTTTGTTTTCAGTTTTCAATTTTCAATTTATATTTACAAAAATTTTAAAAACTGTCATAAAAACTTGTTTGATAATTTTTTTGGTTTATAAATGGTTATCTAAGTTTTTAAATTTGAGGAAAAAACGTAAATTCAAAAAATGAGCTTACGTTAATTTTAAACAAAAATTTAAAAATTTTACTAACAAAAAATTTTTTCAATTAATTTTTTTTTTCAAATAATTTTTTTCCCAATTTATGTTCTAGGAATTAGAATTTCAAGAGATAGAAAATCAAAATTATTATATCTAGATCAAGACAAATATCTAAACAAGGTGTTCAAAAGATTTAATAAGGATAATTATAATTCTTTAAGCACACCTGTTTGCAAGGAACAAAGTCTTAGTAAAAGTATGAGTCCTCAAACTAAGTCTGACATTGAGGAAATAAGAAATGTCCCATATGCTCAGGCAGTAGGTAGTCTAATGTATGCTATGACAAGCACAAGACCTGACATCTGTCATGCAGTAGGATTGGTAAGTAGGTTTCAATCAAATCCAGGTAAGGAACATTGGCAAGCAGTCAAAAGAATATTCAGATATTTAAAAGGCACTAAAAATTTGAAATTATGCTTTGGTTTATGTGATCAAGACATAAAGGATACACTGACGCGGATTTTGCAGGAGATGTAGATGATAAAAAATCTACTAGTGGTCATGTGTTGTTGTTTGGTGGAACAGCAGTTTCTTGGTTAAGTAAGAAACAAAGTTGTGTTGCAAAGTATACTATGGAAGCTGAATACATAGCTTGTAGCACAATCGTGAGTAATATAGTCTGGTTAAAATGATTTGTTGATAGTTTATAATTAGGTATACCTACCAAACCAGTCAATATGTTTTGTGACAATTAGTCCGCCATCTCATTAATAAAAAGTGGAGCGAATAGCTCTAACGGAAAACATATTGATGTAAGTTACCACTATATTCAGGACATAGTGGACAGAGGTGAAATTAAAGTCAACTATATACCCTCAGAAGAGATGGTAGCCGACCCTATGACCAAAGGGTTGTCTTTGGAAAAATTCAGAGAACATAGAGCTAATATGGGATTGAAAAATGCCTAGCTAGGAGGTTTAGCTACTTATATAAGAGCATAGCCAGATGACTCTGGGGAAGCCTAGATAATTGATGTTTTGCAACTCTATCTTACGTGGAAACATGTGTTTGGTCAAGTAATAAGATAGAGGAACTGACAAGGTATGGACATTATAGTTAGCATGAGATGTAAAGTCCATGATATGCAATGTGCTAACTAGATGATGTTGTCTGCTTAATCAACAAAAAATCGTTGATAAGGTGTGTTAAGGAAAACCTTTAGGAATAGGCCTTGAAGGAAGTACTTAACAAAAATTTCGGCGCAGGTCGACACATGAGGAATGTGTGTGGCTGAAATCCTCAATGGTGATTAGGTATGGACTATGAACCCAACACTGAAAATTGATGTTGTTCATTTGAAATATAGTGAATTAAAGTCATCTAGAATGTGTTGTCAGTGGGAGAACACATTCGTACAGGTGCAGTCAGATTAGTGGAAAAAACGTGTGCACGTATGGCCAAGTCATAATCGGACGTTGATCTATGAGGTACATTCATAGATGAAAGTTGGCATGAGGCAAAATTTTGGTACCCAGGTAAACATGCCCAACTCAGGTCTTATCACCAATATTATAATGTGATCAAGTGAGAGATGAAGGCATGAGAGATGATCACACTATAATATGATGCACTCTCTCACACCAAATCTATATTATATGGTGGTCTACAAACCTTCCTACAAGATGAAATGAATAACCTGGAAGTTTGTTTGAATTTAAACACCAAGAGACACAATGTTTCATGACAGCATTGTGTCTATTTGTAACAGATAGTGACTCTTGGTTTGTATAAATAGTTGGCAAAGAGGGTTCCATTTTGCATTGAATGCCAACCTACATTAACACCAACCTACATTAACGCCAACTTTTTCTCTCCGGATTATTCCATCTTACGTGATAAACACCCTCCCGGGTATTCTGATCAATTTCCATTGTCAAGTTAACCTTACACTTTTTGCATGGCTTACAACTGTATAGTCCAAATCCATAGCCCGACCCAGAACAAGGGGTGATTTAGCCCAGTCCACATATCTTGGCACAAATTCTCCTTTCAATTGCCCTTTAATTCCATTTGCTTGAGCATGATTGGGATTAAGGCTATGCAAAATACCTCTCAATTCGTTAAAACCGCACCGATCTGCAACGCTCTGTCCGCTAATCGCGGTTTAAACTTTAAAATTTATAATTCACCTTCGAAACCGTTCTACTCCGCTATAGTTTATACATATATATTTTTTAACCTATAATGAAATATCAAAGTAAAAATGAGTGTGAAAGAGATTTAATATGCGAAATTTATTACAAATTTGTAGTTACATATATTTAAAATATTATGTAAAATTAGTTTGTGTTATATATATGAAAAATATTATTCAAATTAGTGCTATATATTATGCGGCTTGATAATTGGTTAGAATATTCTTCAATCTGTCCAAAATTGCTCAAAACGCATTTTGCCAATCTGCAAAGCTGCTAATTCACTATTCAATTTATAATTTTACTCTCAGACTGCCCGAACTGCATCGCGCTCATGCCTAATAGGGATCACCTTGTTCAATCGAGATGAATTCTTACTCTATCTTAAAATCTAACCGAGCTAAATCATTATGGTGCTTCATATAACCTCCACTTCTAGCACCATCTCCAGTCTAGTACATGTGGCACCCTCACATTGGTTTCGTGCACCTGCCATAACCGTCGCGCACCTTTATTGAAAATTCAAATAATCTCACCTATTTACCTTCTATACATATAATCAATACATACAGCCTCAAGGTCCTCAATGTTCATCTTTCTCTTCAATTGAAAACCCTAAAACCAGAGCATTGCTTCTTCAAATTCTCGCTTTTCGCACAAAGGTTTGATTATTTGACTTGCAGTATCTGTGTCGTCATCACTAGTGGAACATTTTCACCAATTGAAAGACGGTTTTCAGCCCTAAATTGTAAGTTCCCCATCATTTACTTCTCTCCACGATTGTTATTCTTTATGTTCTCGCTTTTCTTGAGTTATAATCACGTTAATTATACAAAAAAACTAGGTTTTTAGTCCAAATAACTACCAAAACTTGGGTAAAACAAAGGCTAAAATTGAATTAAGGAATTAAGCTACCCTTAACCCCCTATTTCCTAGCACAGAATCCAATTTCTAAGATGAACATCAAAGAATCTAAACAACACCGGGCAAAAACCTTGTTTTTTTATTTTAAAACACAAATCAACTAAGCGAACTTCATGGCTTTAGCAACTCAGAAACAAACCGAGCTAAAATCAAGCCCTTCTTGTGCAATCGTGCTAAAACGACCAAGCAAGAGAAAACCGATCTAAAACCCAACTCAAAACACTTGCCCAAGTTAAAACTCTCAGCCGACCTAAAATCTTACTTTGTGCACTTTGCTGAGCTAAAGCCTTGCTCATAACAAATCTTAATTGCTCACAGTACAGAATCCTAGGCTAGACTAGGCACACCAACATGCTGATCAGTGATCAAGGGCCGAACAAACACAACATATAGCTAAGTCGTCCTACGCTTCAACATCATTACCTCTCAACCTCACCTCCGCTATCGAACTCCATCACCAACAATTTTAACCCATGCCATCACCATCCCCATCCCCGTAATCACCTTCTTTAACTGTGAGCTTCGCTACTATCGTCGCCACCGCCAGACCACCACCGCTGTCGCTACCCATCTCTATCAAACCTAGAACCACCATTCACAACATGTTATAGGTGAAGATGATGAAGAAGGAAAATGGAGGAGAAAGAAACAAAAGAGATAAGTTTTTGGAATTTTTGAAGTTGGTTTTTGGGCTACTTTCGACATACCAAAACCACCCATTTCAAGGAGGAGTAAGAAAGTGGGGTAGCGTAAGATGAAGTTGGAAGTGAGGTGAAGACATTGGCAAAAGAATGAAATAAAATAGTTCATGTCACGCCCCTAAACCCGCCCCTAAAAGTTTGGGCATGACCTCTCTAGAAACAGGCATAAAATCCAATATGTGTAATTTATGGGGCCTGAACGGAAGCATTAAACAACACAAAAACAAAAACATCCATTGAGCTAATACTAGCATGCTAGGATCATACACTTAATATCAGTAGTTCACCGAATAATAACCACGCACATAGTTGTATATACATATATATCTATATATATATAAACAGATATACAGACCCATCCTCGAGTCTGGGGATATAAAAAAACTAGGTTAAGAGAAGTTAATCATGTTATACAATATCCGACATAAGGTTCAGTACACGAAGCCAAAAGCTCTGTAAGGACTCCACAAAACAAATGAGCTTCATCTAAGGGTTTGGTTGTGGTGTAATGGCAAAAGACAAGTGATTCAGGTTAGACTAGGATTGTCCTCCAGACTGAGTACCTACAGAACAGACATAGCACAGAGTGAGCGAAGCTCAGTGAATAATAATACGTAAACAATTCAATGGTTAACTTGAATTACAATGTATATATATGCAGAGAACTTATGGTTAATCTTATCCTATAATTATTTCCAGAACGGCCTTGGGCCCAGTCTTTAAACAGAGTGGCTTTAAACCCAGTAATATACAGAACGACCTTAGGCCTAATAGATTTTACAGATCGGCCTCTGGCCTAACAAACTTTACAGATTGGCCTCTAGCCTAACAGATTTTACAGATTGGCCTTTGGCCCGGATATCAATAGAGCAGAGTAACTCCAGAGTGCTACAGATGTACACAGATTCTTTCAAAGTTCAGATAAGTTCACACCGATTTCCAATCAATATAAATGTTAACGTAATTACTTGTAAAGAACAGAGCGTTAATAACAATAATTACTAACAGTAAGTAAATGTACAGCCACGGTACTATTACTCACTGTAGTGAGGCGCTTGTTCCTCCCGGGTTGTGACCTACACACATACACAACTTATAAATTAGTTCTTTTCCCTTGTTAAGCCATTTTCGGACTTGCTTCACTTCGAATGAATTTACAAACATCAAAATAGCATCAAATAATTATTTTAATAATATCAAAGGGTCAAACAGGGAAAACGGAGCAGACAACATTTTCCGGCACGGGCCGCATGTGCAAAAAGGTGGGCCGCACGTGCGGTACTCCTTCCCCGCATGAGCAATAGAAAACAAAATGTAATGCCCATTTTTTTCCTCTCTTCTGCACGTGTAGCCATGACCTCCGCAAGTGAGGTGGTGCTTCCGCACGTGCGGCCGTGGTCCCTGTTTTGGGCAGTCCAAAATTCAAGCACAACCCAACTTTGGTAAGCATTTATAAGGCTCAAAATAAAGTAGTTGATTGCAAGAATATAGTCCAAAAATCATGTTAATAGGATTTACAAACCCATAACAATCTAACTATGAATTAGATCTTCAATCCTTAAAGCTCATAACATAACTCAATTACATAATATTTCCAACTTCCTCACACATACACACACACACACACGCATACACATATATAACCATTTGGTCATAAAGATGAATTCAAGCTTGATAAGTGAAGAAATAGAATGTAACTTCTGATAGATAATTCAAGTTGAGTCAGAACAATCAAGGGTAAGGTTATCTTGCCAATTAACTACTTGCACACCCACCAAATCACAATTACAAACCCTATGGGACATGAATGAAAAAAAAAAATTCTTACCCAACTCCAAGACAAAGATTATACAAGATGAATTAAATTTACCTTGAGCTTATTTCTCTTAAATTCTTCTCAATTCCAACTTTCTTGTTTGATGAAGCTTTCCTCTTGATCCTTTCTCTGAAACCCTCCTATTCACTAATTCTCTCACCCAGGAGATATTTGTATTAAACTTATTTCCATATCAATGGTCAAAGAAGCATATATATATATATATATAAATATACATAATATAAAAAGGTTGAATAAGACAAAACTCAATCAGTTTAATCATTCCAAATTGAAATTTCACAGAAAATCATATTATGACTTAAAAATCATGTCGATCTCAAATGTAAATCAATTTCAGATTATTAAGCTTCTAAGGCCTTCAATTTCTGTTCTAATCATCTCAATTGTAACAGTTTTTCTCCTATTGGACAGATATGAATCCATAATCATAAGATTCACTTAATTAAACTTAATGTCACATAAAATTTCACAGTAAGCATTTAACGGCACAGAATGAGGGACTGAAAATATACCAGAAACACATACGAGGGTCGGGTTATTACAGTTCAGAATCAAGAAAATTATGGAGTTTGAAAGATGGCTCGAAGAAAAGTTAGAAATGGGAATAAAAATATTATTTTTGGTCAACTTTCAAAGTTTCGACACCATGCAAAAAGAGGTGGAACAAGGCATATGAAGAATGGAATGAAAACTAGGTCATGGGGTAAATCCAACAACGCAAAAATGAGACGAAACATAATTACGATGAGGGTGATACAAATGTTTCAACAGGTGGGTTTTAATATGAAAATTATGTGTGTTGTTGAAGGAAGAAAATGAATGAATAGGGGACACATTGAACCACGGATGGAACTTGAGGGTTTAATTTATAGAAATTGAAACATTAGGGTTTAAAGTGAAAAATACGCAAAGACCTATAATTTTTTTGTAATTAACCCTTTTATATTTTTTATGTATATCGAGATTAAGTGAATTTAAAAAGTGAAAAAAAAATTAATTAAAAAATTTCCAAAAACTATTAGATATATAAAAATTTGAATTGAAAACTTAAAAAGTTATTTTTGAAAATTTTAATCGAATAATTATGTTTGATAAAAAGAGTGAGACACATAATATTGAATTACGTGGTGAGAAATGGTAAAACATTTTTGTGATTAAAAGAAATACTGTTATATGATGACTGAAGACCACTTAATAATTTTTGTCATAATGGTATCCTTTCCTTGGGCCCATTACAATTCAATCATATAATTTGTTCATTTTGGCTTTTATGCTAGTAGTTCATTACGTGGGTTGACTTTGCATCTAGAATCATAATACGAACATTTGTAAGTTCCACCAAATGGGAACAAGAAAAAAGTAAATCAAGCAATTTGTTACATTCATTTATGCATAAACAAGTGATGATACCGCATCGATTGAAGCAGAGGCACCAACATGGCCTCAAAAGCTGTTGAGTGTTGGTCATCATGGCTGTAAGGGAGGTTGAGAGGTGGAGGTTTGTAGCTCGACTTTTCGTAGCTCCCTTTTGAAAGACGAATAAACCCTACAGTATCGGACTTCCGCGGCTCTGAATCTGATCTCACAAGTGCTATGTGAAATAGATAAACACCAAAGAGTCCAAATCCGATAAATCTTTTGGAAAATTGATTTTGCATCAAAATGTAAAAAATGGACTGCTTTGCCAGATACAAAGTCGCCACCTAAATATTTTTTGGAGAATTTAGGAAACCCATGACTCATGCCAAAGGCCACGTGTCCGTCATCACCTAGATTGGCCCGGCTTGGGAACTTAGGTACGAGAGGGGAAGGTCATGAACTGGCACCTCCGCTCACCCGATCAAAGATCGGCCTCTACTAATCATGATATGAACTTTATGTACATTATATGCTCTTGTTCCAGTTTATTAGTCTAACACTACTACGTGATGCACACACACAAGTATAGACTAACTTGCAAAAATTGGAACGTTGTGAGTTCATGTTTGTTTTGAAAATTGTTTCGAATATGTACCACTTAAAAAAGTGATCACATAGAAACATTACTCAAATTATTCCAATTCAAGCAATTAGCCTCAAACGATAAGCATTCAAGCAGTTATAGCATTTAAGCAATTATCCTCATGGCAAGCATGTTAGACATGGCAACAATCATACTCATGCAATTATGCTAAAGCGAGTAAAAGGCTCACCTAGTACTCCAAGCCAAAATAAACAAACGAGTTAGAAAAATGCATGATCCTAACTATGCAATATGAATAATGCAACATATGCGATATGAAACTAATAGGTTTGGCTACTAATATGGCGTACAAATCAATTTGATAACATGATATCTAAGCACGTATTCAAAGAATCATTTAAACTAACAATGCAAGTTAGAATGATGAACCGAGCCTCGGTGCATGCAATACAAATGGATGCAAAACATGAGATATGCTAAAAAAAATGATGTCCCTAAACTAACCATCATAAGCTAGTAAATAAAAGGGAGAAAGACGTGGGGTTGGAAGAGATACACATTATTACAACATTGTGCTCTCACGAAGGAGAGTCCAAATGAATAAGCTAACTAGCTAAGCTAAGCTAATTAATAAACTAATTAATTAGCTATTAAAAAGAGAAATGAATAATTAGCTAAACTACTTAACTAATTATTATAAACCGAAGTAATTAACTATTCTAGCTAATTAAAATAACTACAATACAAAATGAATTAGCTATTATAACTAATTAATCACAAAGCCACTATTTTAAGCACAACACTAGTATAGACAACACAGATCCTGAGGATCGATGGAGGGCTCATACATGAATGCGTTTCCGTCTGAGAAAGGCACTGTTTCTGCTGTTGCATGTCTCTGTTGCACAGTAGAACACTTGCATTGATTTCCACCTCTAGACCAACTCGATTCTGCTTGAGGAGAACACTGCTTGAATTTTGCACTGGTGGCTGGCTGAGGGCCTACCGTCCACTAATAGGAGCCTACCGACCATTGATGGCCGAATTTCCCTGCTGTAATAGAGATCAAATAGTGCAGAGACAGTGTATTCTCAAGGGTTTGTTTGCGCAATTTACCCCTCCTCATCATAAACAGGCCAAATGAGTAGTAAGCTTGGTTCACAAACCATGAATTTATGCAATTTCATTGCATGATGGCCTATGAACCAAAGTGTGCAAGTTCACTAAATGCAACAAAACAAGACTCTAACCTCCTCTCTTTCATGAATTGATCAAGAGAAGTGGTGACCTTGGAAACTTGAACCATTTAATCACTAATGAGTATGAAAATGCGTCAAGCTTCCATGTGTTCAATTAACATCCGATTGAACACAAAACCAGATTCTTGTCGTGCACCATTTTAGTCTCACTTTCATTACTTCATTTTAATTACCAACCATCCTTTAATTCATTGAGTCCAAAGGTGAATTTAAGTCCTCTAATGAAAAGAGGTCTAAAACCAAGTGTTGTTTTAGGCATGAAAGAGACATCATACCGTTGGTAATGAACCCCCTAAGGGATTAAACCATTAAGCATGACACCTCAATTTCATGCATAAACAAACAAGTAGTTTGAAACCACTTTCAAAGCAAAGAAAAAGACAAGAAAGGAGGGAGGTTGCAAAGATGATTAAGGGTGATAACAAGTAATAAAAGCATAAATAAATGCAATCCACTCAAATAATATGGTGTCTAAGCGCTAAAACACCAAACTCATGAGGACAATTACGCTACAAGCATGCAAACCAAGACTCAAATGCAATGAACACTTAAAAAAAGTCTTAAAATAGTATAAAAGTAGTCCTAAAACATGCTAGAATTAAGACAAAAATGGTTAGAACAATAAGCTAAAACAAAGTGTAAGCTAGGCTAGTAAGCAAAACACAAGGAGGGGAGGCTAATCAATCCAATTTTGGACTTTAAATCATGATTTCAACCACTAAAATAACTCTAAAAATAGTGTTTAAAAGATCAAAGAAAGATAGTGTAAAGGTGGGAAACACAAGGGAAAAGGCCTTGAGAGAAAGGTGTAAAGAATGGTGAACCACCCCTCAACCTTTATTGGCCTTAAAACCCAAGTTTTAGCCCAAAAATACAGAGGTTATATAGCTCAAAAACAGTTGAAAAATAGCAAGAAAAAGAGTAAATAAAACAAGTAATGAGGCAAAGCCTTACACCTCTTGAAGAGGAGATCACTTTCAAGCAATGAAACCACACAAAACACACCCTCAAGAGCTCAAACATGGCTCAAAGACACCTCAGCTCAAAGATGGAGAGGTTTGGTTAAGAGTGTATAGGCAAAGGTTAAGAGTATATAGGCTAAAGTGTAGAAATTTGCTAGAGAGAGAGAGGGAATTGTAGAGAGAGAAGGAAAATTTTGTTCCAAAATTTTTCTAACCTCAAAGTATGAGAGGGAGGTCCTCTATATATAGAAAACCAAGCAACACCCTTAGAAACATCTAGCCACACACGTGGGAGCAGATGCATGCATCTGTGCAGACAGCTGGCACAACTGTCACAAAATATTTGCAAAAGATATTGGTGGCTGGCAGGCCATCACCTGTGACTGGCAACTAAAATTGATGGCCGGCAGCCCAAAGCAGTGGCCAGCTGTAGACACCCCATTTTTGACCGTCCTCAAGACTTGGACGTCACCGTTTGAACACTAGGTGATCATCCATGTTTGTGTTCGTTTGGAGTTCCCGGAATCCTCGGCTCGCGCGCCCTGCCTCAGGATCTCCTAACTTGACCGTTTAGTGTCTTGTTTTGCACCGAACACTTGTGTTTTGCCTTGGACGGGCAGGGAATGCCTTGTGAGACATCCCCACACACCACCGGCTGGTCTTTTTCTGCCATCGGCGCTTTTGTTTGCCGGTCGGCATATTTTATTGCCGGTCGGCATAGTTTGTTGCCGGTCGGCACTGTTTTTTGTCGAAATGACATTTTTGGGCAGCCGACCACTGTTCATCCACTTTATGGAGATATTTTGTGCCAGCTGTGATAGCTGGCACCAACTCTTCCCCCCTCCATACACGTGTATGGAGGGATTTCCCTCTAGCCAAGCTTGTTGTATAAGCTTTGCAAGAGGGAGTCCTATAAGGGAGGGTCTTCCTCTTTGATCTAGGTTAGAAAATTAGAAGCAAAAACCAGCCCTTAGAGATATAGATACATATTATCTCTATACCTCCCTCTCCCTCTCCCTTTGTGTGTGTTTCTTGGCTCAAAAGGTGGTTTTTACCTTACTTTTGCACCATTACACACACCATTACACCTTACTCCGAAATTGAGGGACTTGGGGGATTGTTTCTTGAGTTTTTGGACTGGTTTTGATCAAAAGAAGAGGGCTAGACCATTTGTTCTTCAAGGGTTCTTCAAGGGTGAGCATCTTGCTTTTTATTCCCCAAACTTGCAATAGTTTTCTACCTATCTTGCTTGCTGTTTTAGCTCTTGTGTATAACATGAAAAAGGCTTATATTTTCATGCTTTAGAACTTTCATTAAGGTCATTTTGTGGTTTGAGTACAAACTCACCCTTCTAGGCCTTGTTTGGTCCATTTTGGTACCTCTTTAGTAAGGCTTTGTTCACTTCAGCATTTTGATCTTTTCATCACTAAAAATCAGTGTATTTTAGTGTCAAAAAAGGATGGTTTGAAGTCTTGCATAGGGGAGGAACACCCCTCTCCCTTTATGGTTTTGTTTCCTTGCTTTTTTGGCTTAAAAGGATGCTCCTGTTTCTTGCATAGAAAATGCTATCTTTTGCATAGAAAATGCACTCTTCCATACTTGCATAGAAAATGCACCTCATTTGCATAGAACATGCATTCACTCGCACTATCTTGTGCACTTACACTTTGTATCTCACTAGCACTGTCTTGTTTTGGTGGGCTTTGCCGTCAATCTGGGCGAGCAAAAAGGGGTGTGGTGACCTCTATAGC